>NW_019091495.1:362350-390436 GCF_001949145.1 Acanthaster planci
GGCAACGGGAATGTGGAAGCGTGAGTAGAGCTGCATGCCACCAAACAATCAGCCTTTTCACCATGTAATTCAAAGCGTGCAGAGCATGCAGGGCCACAAACCGAGAATTTGCGGTTTGGCAGGTGGCCTTCGTGGCCAGGCGAGGCTGGAATTCTTGGAGTCGGCTTTCGGAAAGAAATTCCCGTTGTCAAGGGGTTAATAAAGGTCTGGCACACAACAATGTTATTTTAACCTCAACTCTCTTAGATGTTTCAAAGTTTGCTTCTAGGGTTTGGGAGGATTTTGCGAGATTAAGAAGGGAAGAGCCAACCACTGTTGCATTATATGAAGCTTGATGCTTGAAAATTTCTGCACAAAGAATATGTTACTGGTACCCTGCGTAGTGGAAACCTGTGGAAGATTCCAAAAGAAATGTCAAAGCAGGATTTCTCAACTCTATGCTTAACAGAGCGACCAAATTCCTTTCATTGTAGATTGCTGCCGAGGTTGCTGCCCCGCTGGCTAAGACTGATGAGGTGGTACTCCTTGGCGATGACCGGACCACATCGGAGGTCAGCAAGCTGCTTGGCTCACTGCCAGTGGCTGTCCATGCTCTGACCGGTACTGACCTGTCCAAGGTAAGACACCAACCTGCACATACACATGATACGTTGGCATATGTGAGCATCAACCTTTCCTATATGTATTATGTAACCAAATAAATTTCAACTGGAAAAGTCATATTCAAATTCAAGATTTGAGTTTATAAAATTTTGATTTGGTTTAAAGATGTTTTTTCCTTCATCATCAGAACTGATGTTTCTCTCTTGCCATATTAAAGCACTTGTTTTTCCATGACCCTCTGATAAGTTGTCCTGTCTTTTTATACTGAACCACCTGTTTTTTCCTTGACTAGGTGATGCCGAAGATTCCTGGAATCCAGTAGTTGGCCCAATGAACTCACTTCAACCCTACTTTGGATAATACCAACCTCCATCAACTGAGACCAAAATACAGGGCGAGGTGAGCCTATACAACAGAAGGAAAACATCAAGTGCATTACTTTTACCCGACATTCTTGATTGTCCCTTTCCCGTGAAGTCTGTACTGTTGCAAAGCATATCATACTTGAAAACCATTTGACCAACTTCACTGCCAAGGAGAATTTTCTTTGAGGTTTGGCGTGCAGACAGGTTGAGACTACTAACTTTCCTTCCTTTATTGTTTGGTATTCTTCACCGTCGTACGCTGTGAGTCCTGCAAATAAGTAACTGGAGAGAGTGGAGGTCTTTTGGTGGTTAGGAGTCCGATATTAGACCGATATTATCTTCTTGTGTCTGTTTGCCAGGCTGTCAAAAGTGGTGAAATGACAAAATTGGAGAAATCTCTAAATTGAAAAAAAGCATTAGCTAGATCAGTATGTTAAAGAAATGGATTGATCGAAAAGAAACTATTTGAAATGGAATCTTGGTGGAAGTCATGAAGCCACCTATTCGTCTATGCCAGTTTTATTTCTTTCATCACTTTGTAAGGGCTGCTGGACCCAATTACTAATTGGGCCATCCATATCATGCAGTTGGAAAGATCTATTGCCTGGTAGATAGACACCCCCATTTTACATTGTTTTAACCACTGTATATATTATGTGCTACGGTGACATTGATATATCATACTATATATAAACATACTTATTAATTTGCTGCTTGACTTGTCTTAATACATTTAGTTTAGACCCAGTTTGTTGAAATTAATATCAAGATATTTAAAAAGATTTTCATTGGGCAATATGAGACACAGGTGCAGTCAAGCTATGTCTGATTCACTTGGCTGCAGCTTAAGATTACACACGACTCTATGGACTGCTACTTACCATAGACTCATTTGTAAGTCCAAGCCTCAGCCAAGTAATTCAGACATAGCCGCAGTTCCATGATGTGCTGACATTTTCAACAAATTGAATCGAGGTCAGGCCAACCATCTTTGCATGTGGCCCCTGCCGGCCCATAGCACATGCTTAAAAAAGGTGGACTTTTCCCTGGTTCTCATCACTTCCATCGTGTAGAGTTTGCCATTGGGTTACCTGGGAATTAAACCCAAATTAGGAAATCCTGTAATGTAATGGGGTGCACATCATCATGGGTAATTTGAAGGAGCTGTTTTTTCCTGAAAATTTCGCTTAACAACATCAAGTTAGTGTGATTATTTCTATCGTTACTTATTCTCAACTGCGTCTTGCTCAGCTGATAAATTCACTAAGCAGTAATTAATTCTTCTTAGCAGTTCCTTGAAATAAAACGCTGGATGAACTTCATCAAATAGCATTATGTTCAAAGTGAGCTTTCTCTTATAATACAATAGATGTACATGTATATGACGTGAGTAAAGTAATGAATCGATGTTATTTGTATAGTGAATAAGTACTGGTGATTTGTGATTATTTGGGTTTTTTTGCAGAGTTTTTAGATATTTTTACTAGACCTCATCATCGCACCAAAAAGCTGCTTCACCACAATCCTGCAGTTGTACCTGCAAAAGTTAAAACATATCTCGATTTGTTTAGAGTTTGCTCTTTCTAATACAAACTTAAACAAAATAATGGCCTTATGACCCTTTTCCACAGATTGGCTCGCATGTGTTCAAAACCATTTTTCAGGTCATATTTTGCTTATTAAATGTCTTGAAAATGATTTTGATCGCATAGATCTGTACACACTGTGTAAGGTTAAACTGCTGCTTCTACATCTTGTGCTCGGCCAAATGGCTTCAACCTGCATCCTGAGAGTTGGCCAAGGTCTCTGCACTCTGGCCACATGAAAACAAATTTATGTTATCCGTAGTTAGTTGTCTTTGTCGTCGTTAAAATGCTGTACAAATGCATAATGTGTTCTAAGCCATGTATAAATGCTAAATATGACTTTTTATATAATGTCCACCTCCTTTCACAGAAGTAATGTTAGCATGTTAGAATAATAAATTTAGGGCCTGTAATTGTGATATGTACATGCTTCTGTAAACATGAATGCATGCATTGGACTTTTGCCCATGCCCCGTGTACATGTACGAGTGGTTGTTTGATCAGGATGGATGACTTGGGTTTACAAACTAATTTCCAAACAAGCATGCAATAGTTTGAAGATTTCCACATTTAATTCTGATAAACACACTCATTTTATTTTCGTTTTTTATATTCGTTTTTATTTAACAGGGTAAATTCTTTCATCTAAATATGTTACAGATGCTTGGACATATTTGTTTCATTATTACTTCTTCCATTGTTTCATTTATCTTACACCTGTTAGCTAGCTACTTTCATTTATTTTTCATTTGAGCATTTAACTGCACACATGCACAGTAGAAGTGGAGTCCTTTTCCATGTCCACACATCAGGGTTTCATCTAGGATTGAAATAGTTGCCTGTCCCTTCTCAGGCAAGCCTAAAAACTGGCCATCTTCTCCCAGGAACGTTTGGAAAGTGACACCCCTGAGGTCATATTTTCACTGCATCCAATATCTTGGAGTGAAGTGTGCAAACTTGTTCATCAGTATCACAGATTTATGTAGGAAATGAGTACTGGTAAATTTGTACAAGCCAAAGCTGTCTAAACATGTCTTGGCCTTTCCTCGGGACTGTTGACGGGATGAAGCACTAGGTGGTACAGTCATATTTGGGTAGGGTACCGTGGGTGTGTTGACCATTGGAACGACAAATGTTTGAATGCCCAGTAACTAGAGGTATGCAAGAAATGAATAAAAACTCACAAGGCTTTGTTCCACCGGGGGGGGAATGGTCTCATCCCTTTCTGCACATCCTCTAATGGGTTGGAGCCTATTGCATCGGCCTATTATTAGCTGATGCCTCATGGTGTCACAACTGCCTCACCCCCTCCACTTTCAAAATGATTCTGCCGCTATTGGTTCCATTCAAGATGTATTGAAAATACTTATGTACATATCCCCCTTTGAATTTCAGATTCTTAGCCATTATGAAGAGCCCAGTTGCTCAGACCGTATTGGTTTGTTTCCCACATTGTATTCCCCTAGTAGTGCCTCTTATTCCTGCGATGTTTGTGTACTTGGAGAACGGCTCTTCACTTCTTCAGGAATTTATTTCAGCTGTGCCCTAACAGTATTAGTTTTGATATTATTTGTGTGCATGAATTACATTGTTTTGTTACTTTTGTTACAGTTCTGAGTAAATTGGTGTTGCAAGAATCCTTTGTGGGGATAATTACGTTAAGTAACAGTCTTGAGAAATATTTTGCCAAGGAATTTATTGCTTGCTTATATTGGTCAGAACTTTTCACAGCTTTGGTTAGAATGCAATGGAAGTTTGCTGCAAACATGTTTAAATTACGTTTTATGTCCAGCATACTTCTATTTTTCCTTACTCATTACCAGTGGTTCTTCTGTTACTGAAGTGATGTGACTCGTGGTATTCAAATTTTAAATTTGATTTTTCAATTGCTAATTATGCTTAAATCTTATGCATGCAGATTTTTGTCCTGTCCTTTTGATGTTTTATTCTATTACATTCTTTGTAAATGAAATTTATTTCAATGATTGTAGCGTTGTGTTATCATCATGAATTCAAATCTTAGAGGAGAATGTATGCTGCCTTTTCATTCATTATTTCATCATTAAAATTCATCTTCTTTGATTGTTTGTTTGCTGAAATAGCCTGACTGGAAATCGTAACTTGTCTCTGATTTCTAATGCATTGTTTGAAAGAAAATATGTGATTTGGAAACTCTTGAGATTCTTGAAGGTGGCAAACATATCAATCCTTTCCTTTTGTTTGTGACACAGTTGAATTAATGTGTGCTCACTCAAAATGATGCAAACATGAGAGATGGACTGTTACATTGGCTGTCATCAAGCATCTTGAAAGTAATTCATGAATGGCATATAAAACTGGTTTCAGAAGCAATATATATCTACAACATGTATTCTTCGGGCACTAAATTTAAGCTTTATTTTTATGATCATCACACCAGGCAATGCGGCCGGCTTCAGGAAGCTTCTGAATACAGGGAGGTTTGCTATCCACAGAAAATGTGCCAAACATAGCTGGAAACCAGACATGAGATTCAGCAATATTTTCCTTGAAACTTCTGCAGTAAATTGAGCCATGATGCCTAAAATCTTGTTTACAGTATAGTGGAATATGTTTGTCCGTCAAATCCTTTCATAGATTTTTCCTTTCATTTTGTGTTATACTTTTGTTGCAATATGATTAACGCAGGAAACTTTGAATTGAACAGGAGAACCCCATCTAAAATATTGAAGTTTTAACTAAACATGACATTACTTTAAAATTTTTTTTTCTCCAAATATTTGTTGATTCGTATGAACTAGATTGAATTGTTCAGAATTGTGTTTTTATACAATACTGAATGTGTATAGTATCTTATAGACTTCTGTTAGGTAGTTCCAATTGATGTGTTTATATACGTTGAGATTTTAGTAAAGTTATGCACACTTGTAGTGCAATGATAGTTGAAAAAACCTTGTGTTTCATTGGTTTGTGGTTGCATTTAAGGCACTGATGTCAGTTTATTTTTTGGCTGTGTCAAGTCCGTAATTTGCACAGACAGAAAATCAGCAACATATTGTTGCATACGCAGTTCATGTTGCCTTCTCCTTAATCCCCCACTCCTTCCGAAATTGTGGCAAAAGAAAAGAAAGCATGCATATCAAAACCTTGTTTCTACACTTCTGCTTTATGTCAAGAGCTTTAAAAAAGACCTGAAACATGTTAGCAAGAAATCTTTATAAAACAATATATACTGTACACTCTTATTACAAAGTATATAAATGTAGTTATGCTTTTTACACTTGCATGTATTCAGAAAGTCCACCATATATCATGAATGAGTTACGAATACACATAAGTAATTTTTTTCCCCTTCAAAGTACTATGTGATACCAATATGCCTCTACTGATTTTGCTTTTTCCCAACCCTCAACGCCACTGAACGCACAAAAACATTCTTGTGAAAGCAAAAAACACAAGCCACGTCATGTCGGGCCGACTGCCTCTGGTTCTCAGCTGAATGGCTCTGGTTCTCAGCTGAATGGCTCTGGTTCTCAGCTGAATGGCTCTGAGAATCTCTGCCTTCAAGAAGCTCCTGCAGTTATGCATCCATGAGAGGCAGGGCATACCCCCCTGACATCTGGGCCCCAAGCTCCTGCAGTTATACAACCATGAGAGGCAGGGCATACCCCCCTGACATCTGGGCCCCAAGCTCCTGCAGTTATACAACCATGAGAGGCAGGGCATACCCCCCTGACATCTGGGCCCCAAGCTCCTGCAGTTATACAACCATGAGAGGCAGGGCATACCCCCCTGACATCTGGGCCCCTCCCCCCATGTGAAATGTTAGTTTCTGTAGGTGTACGGACTGCCCCCGCCCACTTAAAGTAACCTCCTGTTTCCTCGACAGACCCCAGTTATCCTACTGCCTGCAAGGCTTCAAAAATCCATGATTTTCCCCCCAAAAAGTCTCCAATAATACTCAAGAAATTCTAAGACTTCTCCAGGGCATTAATGACCCTTTCCTAACATATCCACTGTAAATCCACTACTTTTCCGTGACAAGACATGCACTTCCATAACCTGACAGTTTAGGAATCCATGTCCATGATTGGAACACACGACTTGAGTAGTTACGTGAGATCACTCCTCTTCAAACTAAATGAAAATGCGATGAGATGGCTACACATTATGCATACAAATCTGTTTGGAATAAAAACGCATATGAAAATATTTATAAACACCTTCCAAACACTAGGAAAACAACTGCTATGCATAGCATGGATGTGATGCTATATGATGTCATGTTTTTCTCAGCATCAAAGGAAATCTTTTCAATTTTTTTTTGGGGAAATTAATTTCCATAATTTTTCAGGAAGGCTCACACACTCTGACAGAATCATACCTGTGCTGAAGTAATCCAACTTACCATCAATTCATATGTGAAAAACATGAATACTGGTTATTCAAAAAGTTCTGGTGACAAATCATTTAATCATTAAAAAAATGTTGTATCTCAATTTTGAGTAGTTTTGAGGAAAGGAGCCACAAATAGGTTTGCAGCTTCCCTGTAAATTGTTGTGCAAAATTAAATCACAGGAAAATGTATTTACAAAAACAATTCTGTTCCAGGCATTGGTATCTTGATTAATTTCAAATAAATGATCTTTGAAAGGAATGAAATCAAGATTTTTTGCTTGAATGACACGCTATGCATATTTTGGTTAAAACGTCGTGAGTTGTTGATATGACATTTTTACATAAAACACCGCGATGGCATGTAAGAGATAAATCTCATGAAGTCAAAATTTTACTATGAAGCCCTAAATCAGCTCGGGTTTGACTGCAATTTCCTTCATTTGACAAAAAGCCTCTTTGTCAAAAATTCTGAATCAGTGGCAAAAGGTACATTTTCCGTAAATTTACACTTGGTCTTCATCTATTCGACTTGGATGCACTTTTATCATAAAACTGAACGATTTGGGGCTAGTTTCAAGTTACGATCAGTAGGCTTGAAAAAACAGCAAAATTAAACACTTTCACATTGCATCTCTGGAAAATATGAACTTTGATGAATTTTGATATAAGACGTTTTTGCACAAACCCGACTATATGCAATGAGTGCACAGAGACATGTTTTAGCATGAATGCTCAGGCATGTAATAAAGATATGACGTTTCAACTTGAATTATGTCAAAATTCCACAAACTTTTTAAATGAAATTTACCTGTAACAACCTTTAAGTAATGAATCAAAATTCAGAAAATACCCGAATTTCGCAAAATATGCAGTTTTGAAATTTTTGCACTGGCACAATGAAATATCCTTCCCAACTAACCATCTTGAGCGGTTGGTTTTGGTTTATCTTGATAACAAACGCATAGATGTAACCTGAGCATATGTGATTTGTCAATATGCCCTGTTCCAACCGTGCCATCCTGCCTTCTCCCACCCAGGGCAACTTCCCCCCTTTACCCACACCCTTACCAGCTAAATGAATATAGCATCAATGGTGTTTGTGTCCTCCTCGAAATCCAGCGAGGTGGGCGTGTCTGTTGGTTTGATGACATCACCGTCAAATGTGAACCTGATTTTGTGCTGGGGTCGTCCGCAGAAGGTACTGTACTCTGCCATTAACTTCTGCAGGCTGTCGCTCTGAAATCGTCAGGAAGGAGAGAACATCAGGAGGACTTCTCCCAAATCTGAGGCTGTGACGCTAGATTATCATAACGTCTAACACTGGAAAATTTAGATTTACAACTGGCAACACAACCCTCTCCTCTCGGCATTTGTAATTCAAAATTTTCCTCCATCTGCCCGAACACAACACACCCATCCTTGAAGGAAATCCGGACAAGTCCTGAATTAATGGTTGCTGTTTTTATTCCGGGACAGATCACGGAGTGATTAATTTCTTACCCACAGAATCGTTGTGGTCATTGTGGATTTCTTCTCCTGCCCCTGGATGGTCACCTCTACCCTTTGTTCAGGAGCTGCGATCAGACACTCTGGTTCGACAATCAGACAGTCTGCAGTCAAAAGTGATGGCACAATATACGTCAAGAAATGTCTTCAAGAACTGTTAATGGAATATAATGAGGAAAGGCTAAAGAAGTAAAAAGATCAAGAACCTAGGATTAAAATTGGTGGGATATATCTGAAAAATCAGATATTATTTTAATAAGGTCGAGATTTTTTGAAATGACAAAAAAACAACCTAATTTCAGACAAAAAAGTGACTTATATCTCAATATCCTAAGAATGTCAGGAAAGTTTTACTTGTTGGGGATTTTTTTTTGGGGGGGGGCAGAGGAATTGCAGTGGAGGACACCAAGTCATTCTAGCTGCCCAACACTCCATGCTTGATTATCAGATTAAAATGCTTGTTAGAACAAAAGTTGGCAAAGTCTAGAGGTATGATATATCAAACATTGCAGGATCAACTACCGTTTGCAATCAGACTCCTTTATTCATCCACACACCGACACAAATGGTTTTCTTCTCTTTCTTTTTTTCTGGTTTCACAATCTATTCCATGGAAGCCATAGTTCCTACCCTCATCTTTCACCTATCCTAGCCACAGAACTCACCGATGATGTCAGCGATGTGTAGCTCCATGGAATGAGGCGTGTCAAATTCGCCGACGTCTTGGCCATTTCTGGTCAGTCGCACGCAGTCTCTCCGGACCCCTTCCTGGCTGGCAATCTCATCAATGATTGAGCTGAATGTATCAGTCTGTAGAATACAACACCACATCAGTGGTGTAAATCTATGCTGGAAATTGGAGGAGGAGGGATGGGGGGTTGGGGGGTGGGCAAGGGGTGGAGGGGATGACTTGCCTGGGGGAGGGGGGACTATATACATTGTACAGAGGGCGATGTTCATGATAAGATGTACATCAGTAATGTGTATCAAATTCATGCAGAATCTTACATAAGAGTGGCATATTTATGCTTTTTAAAAATTATTTTCCCTCTTTAGTGATACTGCAAACATTTTAGTTTCGTTGAGAAATCCTAAAAAATTTTTTGGTTGAGAAATCCTAACAAATTCCACAATCCCCTTTAATTTATTTGCTTATCACAAAAGCATTTGGAGGATGATTCAATAGCCCATTCCCCACCTCATAAAGTGTGGGGGATATATACCCTCCCTTCAGATTTACACCCATGCAACACAAAAACTCCTGGAATAAAAAGCTCTTTCATTTTGAGGAATTCTTATGCAAATGTATGAAAAACCGAACGTGTACATAAAGACCTGAAAATTTTTCTGGACAGATGAGCTGCAAATAATACTGACAAAGCAAATAATGTGCCGATGGTTCAAAATACAACAGACATCAGAATTTTTTGAATGGTCCTGCTTGAAAGAGGTCTTCAACCTTAATCCCCTTGGGCGTATGTAAAATCCTATTAAAAATTGAAGGATTGAAGACCCTTAGGGTATAATGCATATCCAGAAGCATTTTTTTTTCTCATTTTAACAGCTGTCATTTATGGGCAACTTTATTACTAGGAATGGGTGCTCTCCCTGACACCAAAAGTCAGGGACATCTTAAGATGCAAGTCGCTCCTTTAGCTATTGAAATGAAGGTCTAAGTTTATTTCTGTGATATCTGCATGAACTGGAGGTAATCTGGTGATTGCGGGGTGTTGGAAGTCGACTTGCATACCATCTGGAGTGGGAACCTCTTGATGCCTGCCCTGGACCGGACTTTGACAGTGATGGTGCTGCGGATGCGGGGAGCTGGTGGAGAGTCCACATCGATGACGGCGATGGTTCCCCCGGGGATGCGGCGGGCAGGGGAGAAACCATCGTCTGATTGGGAAGACACTTCACTCTGGATGCAGCGGACGTTGGTTAGAGCCACGTTGATGCTTCTGGTTTGAAAAGTTGAACAATTGATATTGATTAACAAGCTTTACAAGGAACTTAACCACTTGCTGCCGGGGTTTCCGAAACCAGACTCCTTGGGTTTATAGGCAAAGCCAGGCTGCCTGAAATCAGACAAAAGAGCGGGGCATGGTAACAAAAGACCGTACTTGGAACAAAAGACTGAGCTACTGCGAATTGCTCACATTTTTTTCAGTTGTCAATAGAGGAGGAAATCCGTCATTGTTTTGAAAGGTAATACCACTGTTTGTGGCATTCAGCACGAGCGGATTACCACCGGGGACAAAAGCGCTCCAGGGATGAGCGATACAATATCGCTGCACGCTCATCTGGCCCGTATTGAAAAGATGTCAGTAGCGCACTGTGCCAGTTTTGGGAACAAAAGAAAATTACACAACACCCCACAATCTGGGCTCTTTTTACAAGGGGGCAGGCCTGGTTGAACTACTCGGGTGTCAATGGATGTTGTCTGTCGGATTAGAGTAGCCATTTGTGTGGGTGTAAACGTCCAGTAAATGAAGTTATGAATTTTGAAAATGGAAAATCTTGAAAATCCCTGGGTATACGTCATGCAACTTCAAATTAAACCCGGCAGCACATGGTCAATGTTCCTGTACCTTTCACAGGATCGTTTTAAATTCAGAACAAAGCAAAAATCACATTTGGAACAGTTACCTATGAATAACTTGAATGCAGTTATTTTCTGAAAGTGAGTTTCCAATGTAACTACCAAAAATTCACGCTGGGAAAAGTGTTTCAGTCCAACTGGCTGGCCTGTGAAATGTCACGGCAATTGTATCTTACAGAAAGTGCAAGGTTTTTATGAATAGGAAAGTTTAATGTGGTTTTCCACATAAATTTATGCTTATTACGTAAAGAAATGCTTCATACAAATGTATTCAACTGACAGGATGATGGGTACAATTTCAAATCAATTTAGTGGGCAGGGCAGTTTGGTCCAAGTAGCAGAAACCTGAAAATCTTCCACAATCCTCACCTCAGAACCTTGGAAGTTTCTTGGTCATACTGCATCAACTGACTGGCTAGATCTAGAGGAGGTGGAGGGGAACATGGAGAATCCAATGACGAGACAGACGGGGCCTTCTTAGGAGTCCTTGAGGAGATGAGACAAAGTTGAACTAGTGGATGAATGCAAATAAATGCACATGGCTAAAATTTAGCAAAAACTAGGATTCACCCACTGTACGAGATGGCACAATGACACTCCAATATCATCTCTCTTTTCTACATGATACAAACCCAAGCAGGATTGGCCACTGGAGAGCCTGGTGGTTAGGGGGGGGGGCTAAGGAGGGAGGAACTTGAAGGTAAAGTCAGAAATATAAGGAACAATTGTCTCTCCCGGTATTTCTCAAAATGGTTCAACCCTTTAAAACACTCCATGCTCCGATTTAACAATTCTGCCCACAGAGGTAATTCAGAGATGTGGCAACAATGTTTCTGGTATGGAAAAGTCAAGTTGTTGCGTTGACTAAATTTTAAGAACTCACTCACTGTGCCAGATTTTATTCAAATTTAACTTGCAAAGGCTTATTATGCCCAACATTTACATTACAATTGCAGAATTGAAGAGTCTTTTCGCTACCCGTAACAAGAGATATCCTCCTCATCAGAGTCCAGATACACAGGATTGTTGGACTTCTTCTTTCTTGAGGTTTTCTTGTATGGCTGCCGTTTCTTCTTACTGACTGGCTCATCATACAGGTCTTCGTCCTCGTCTGTTTGGGACACCAAAAAAAAATGATGTCATATTCTTTTGTCACTAAATTTTACTTGAAAGTAAATTTGCAAACTGACCAAAAATTACTAGAACACCTGTGTGTCATCGCATGACATCTCTGCTAGGTACCTATTCTTTTGTAATGAAGCAAAAGTTTTTCAAGCTTAACAAGCTCCATGAATTGGCCTTTGAAAATCCTCCGATAGTCGAAGATTATCAGGGCTGACATTTATTTTAAAACCATCTAGTCGAGCAGAAGCTTCAACGACCAGGTATTGACCAACTGAAGACTGAGAGTACACAAACCCACATCGTGCCATGCATACCTTATGGAGAATTGGGCTGACAGAAATACTGCCTCATCTAACTCACTTTTACTTTTTCTTGGCAAGACAGAGGCATTTGTGTCAAAAGACTAGTACAGATACTGCCTTACCTGAGTCAGCAATGTTCTCATCTATTTCTGGGAGTGCCAAGTTCTGCGCTGCATTGGAATAGATCCTACATTTCACTTCTCCAACAGGATGAGTATAGTGTTTCTTTTTTGTCGCAGCTGGTCTCAACTTGGGAGTGTTCTCCTCCTGAATAGGGATTTATAATTAATATTGTGATTTTAAGACTGTAACCGACACCTCATTACAACAGACTGTGTTACAACTCTACTAGGCCTATGTGTCCCACCTAAAGTTGGGGTGGTTCCAACTTGAATGCTACAGTTGGGCTGGTTCAACAGAGGCACAGCCACGAGAATGTGCCATTTTCATTTTGCATGTATTGCTTGGTAACACATGCTAGCAGAATGTGGTTTTTGTTAGTGTCAGGGATGGAATGATCAGTTGGCACATTTTGGATGACTTCTGAAAGCTTGGGTGTAAGCCACAACATCTTGGAGAAAACTGAGAAATTTCAATAGAAATGTGTTGAATACATTTATGTCAGACAGTCTGACATAAATGTATTCAACACTGTCCCAACAATTCGCTGGGACTGATATTTTAGTTGGGGCTAGTTTCTGTAGGGGGCAGGGGTTGAGGGGAGAAGTGCAAGGTTTGGAAACCCGTGGCTCAATATACTTAACTTCAATGATTAAATTTAAGCAATCATGAGTTGACATACTAACATCAAGAGACTATCAGAAACGTACATCATGTCACAATAATTTCGAAGACATCAAAAGATCACTGCATCCAATTCAGACTCTTTGGGACTTGGCAACCTTTGTCTAAAATTTTACTTTTTGCACTAACGATTGTAGCTATCGATCATCATGATCATCAGTTCATGTCAATCAATGTCACTACAATTCATCATGTTCAAAACTCATGCCACTCATTGGTTCAAATGTCATCAGGTACCCCCAGAACTGTGAGGTCCAAATGGGGGCGAGGCATACATTGGACCCCACAGTTCTGGGAGTAGTCATCAGCATGTCTGACATATCTGTCACAGTTCAGAACTGGACAACGGGATAACATACACACAATTGAGGACATCAAAACACATCATTTTGTTTGTATGAATTCTTATTTACAACTTGCTTCCAAAGTATTTACAAATATTCCAACAAAATACAACATAAAATTAGGTTTCAACAGTATGGTTTCAAAGTTAGAAAATGCTCAAATAAATAATCAATATCTTCTGATCCCAAATACATGTACCTCAAATTGACAGGACATATTCACCTTCTCATTGAACGCGGGACAGTTATCGCCAGATCTTAGTCTCAAGCAATCAAAATGCCCCAAAAGATTTGAGAGTTTTAATTGTATCACATTTGATCTTTTTATCTACAAATTGGATTAAACCAGCAAGGACTTCAACACAAAATGTCTACAGTTTTCATGATTCCCGGTATAATAAATACTAGAATTTTCTGTTTTTACAGAGTTACGGTTACTAGAACACAATCTCTAAAATTTAAACTGAACCTCCATCATCAAAGTAGTAGGTAGCACCGGCGACCAGTCCTTGGCAAACAAGGTCTTGAGGAACCAGGTAGCCTAATTAGTTCATAATTCAAAATTCCAATGAATTGCGAAGTGGATCTCACATAAATTTTGTCTCAACTTCCCCAGTGAGAGTGAGCTATCAACGAGTTTCCTCCGCGCCACTGAGTTGATGAACCACTTATGTACATTTCTGCTACATCCGTATAGTAAGTTTGAGTTCGCATGATGTATAGTGTGTGCACTTCATGCGCGATCCAAAACTAGGGAAAATATGTTTTTCAGTCAGTTTTAATAAAAAGGAAACTTCAAAAGTCATTTTGAGCAAACAGACATTAAATGCAAATGTTTGACTGTTGAGTATGAAATAAGTATTTGGGATCACACTTAGTAACCCATCACCCTGTTGATATTTGTTGATTTTTGTCTGCTTGCATGATTTTTGACAAACCGTTCAAAAATGTCGAAGTGCGAATCAAAAATCTGGCCAAAATTTCTTTTCTAGAAATTTTCTGAGAACAAGTTTGTTTCCAAGAGACCAGTTTTCCCAGGGAATAAGGCTTTTTCTTTAATATGAAAAAAAACCAAGCAAATGCAAGATATCAATTAATGTCCTAATCACCTTCCCTAAGTCACATGCAATTTGAAAACAACAATCAAAACTGGATGACCGTCACAGCTTTAGCCCAATGGAGTGATCTTCAATGCTCTCACAAATGTGCCAGCCATCGCCGATTGACCTATTTTCGAAAGTTGTACAGAGGTACGGTGCCCAAGTGAAGCCATGCAATGAATAAATGTTTGTAGCTGTGCGGCGAGTCTTGTGTGCCTTCATCTTATCCTTTGTAGAAAGTTGTCTTTTCCAAAATCAATCGCTTTTTTTTACCTCACAAAATATTGCAATGATTGAAAAGTTCAAATTAGAAATAAAGATGAAACTATCGCGGGTATTTCTTTGCTTTCAACTCTAAAGCTTCCCTGTGTTTTTTCCCATCTGTCTTATTTTTGTTTTTCATTAAACATGAAATTAAGAAATTGCCGAATGTTTTCAGTTGAACACATTTTCATTTATTTCTAAAACTGAAATAAACAACATGTTCTAGTGCTCACTGTGGAGACTATTTCATTGACCATAATTTACTTGGCAAACTAATAAACATGCTTGTACTGAAAAAATGGCTTATATTTTTCCCAGGGAAATCTCCTGACAAAAGAAAGAAACGGCACTGATACATTTACTCCTCTGTGGGTTGGAAGCATGGGAGACTGTGACAATGTGTGAAAATAAAATGTATCCCTTGCCAGAAGAGAGTGACAGTGCGACAGTGCTTGATGTGTGACAAGAGCAAGCAGTTTTCTAGCATACACTGGCCCCATGATTTTAAATTGATGGAGTTTGCAAGTTCAATGGGTCGAAATCAGTGGAACACGCAGCACTTGTCACTGTCAATTCTCTGAGTCGCTGTCATCATCATCAGTGGGGGTGGTACTCTGAAGCAATGTTTTGCTCTCTTGCAGGAACATGACTTGGATCAGGTTGAGGTGGAAAAATCACACAAAGCTTCTTTGGTTCACATCAACAACACAACAAAATGCTTAGTAAGCATTGATGGTAAATACAATGTAGTTCCTGTAGGCACTTTCCCCGACTGAAATGAAAGAAGAAAACTACATTGAATTACTGTTGTTAGAAACATAAGTATTATTTTAGATGTTTAATATGCATGCAGGAATTGAATTTTTTTCATGGAAAAAATAGGCTTTGCAATATGTCAACTCATCCCTCCAAATGTGAGGCAAAATGATTTGCCAGGCAGTGAGAAAATGATATAAGGAACATGTCTTTTCTAAGAGTCCGTACTTTTCCCTGCATTCTCAGTTGTCAGTGGAGTCATGTGACTTCAGTCATACACGAACAGCAATTTTGAAACATTGTAATGTGAAAATTTGAAAGACACTGTAGGTAGGCCTAATGAATATTAACTGCCCCCACAACTGCCATGATTTTTGTATCTTGTAAACTAGGTCTAAATACATTAGCTCTAAATATTTTTTATGAGTGCAACTTACCGATAAAGCCTTAAGTAGGCTTAACTTTCCACATTTTTCGGCCAGTGGGGAGAAGAGAAGATCTTCAGCAAGTCTGAAGGTATTTTACGTCACTCGAAGTTGTTTACATCGCACGGCGTAAACATGGTAAAACAAAAGGTAAGGATGTGAAAACTGGGCCCCTGGAAATCTGGACCTTCCACGAAACAGTAAGGAGCTTGCATTTCACCTTTTAAACAGAACTTTCCTGAGAATGTACAGTTGTAGACATGGTAGAACTGAAGAACGACACAAAAAGGATGCAGATTTTTATTTCAAGCAATCCAGAACCATGAGAACTATGAAAAATCCAGATTTATACACGTCATACACGTGGCTAGGTCAGTCATGTCAGTGCTCAGCGTGAGTGCAAGATCGAGAGATCGCGTAAAGATCGACTTACAAGTTACAGCGCGCCACCATTTTATAATACCTCAGACATGTCTATCTACCACGTCTACTTCTTCCAAGTATTGACCAACCGCGAGAATCAAGCGCTCAGACATCACTCATCGTAATGCAGTGAATGTAGTGAGTAGTAGAACTTAATAACTTATGTTGATGGCTGCTCAAAAACAATAACTTTTAAAATGTGTACAGAAAGTAATTCAATGAAAATCATATCATTGTAAACAGCAAGAAAAAAAGGGTCGAAAACAACCGATTCAAAATTGACCTGTTCGTCCGCCATGTTTACCGTAAACATCAAACAGTCTGGTTTCCAACGTTGCATTTGGCCGCGTGAGTGTAAAAGTTAGAAAGCAGAAAATGGCAAGTCAGGGTTCCAATCTTCCTGTCATTTATGTCACGTGGTGTGAGTGGATGAGCAACATGTCGGACGGTAAGTACGTGGGCGTGAACCAATTACCCCCGAAATAACGAAAAAGCTTGTTACTAATGTCAGCCCCGACTCTGTAAATGAAAGAGTCACAACTCTGTCTTTCAATTATATAAATGCTGATATTTGTGTATGATAAGTTGATCTGAAAACATTAAATTTTGCTACCGAAAACTGGCTCTTGGGAGACAATAATAATCCCTTTGGAACAATAGAGGGCGCTCTATTGAATGAGAAAATGGATTCTTGAAGAAATCTTTTATTTTTTTGTCTCCTAAATATCATGAGCTCAACCATTATCTTTCAAGTTGGTGTGCCACAGTTTTATAGTACATCTGAATTTAGAAATTAGTTAAATTTACAGATTTAGTAATCAGCAGTTACTAAGTAACATGTCATGTCTGTATGATACTTAAGTTGGCGATATTTCAATTTTCATAAATAAAGACAAAATAATGGCACGAAACATTCGGTCCAGAAAATGCCAAAGTTAAAACTCCCATCCTAATTTTTCCAGTACATAAATATATACATGTACAGTATAGCCTATGTAGATGTAAATATGCACTGCATATACCTTAGCGTCATTCAGCATGACGTTTGAGGAGAATAAAATCAAAAGCCTTACTCATGGTTCTAACACCCTTGCTTTTGTTTGCTGGTTTTGTTTTCTTAGGGTTTTGGTGTTGATATTATCATCGTATTATATTAATTAATATTAATGATAAATAAATATACCGACTGCTTTCTTTCCTACGAAGCTATGAAGTATTTTTTGAAAAAAAAAAAAAATCCAGGGGGAGGCAAGTTGCTCCTGCTGGATATGCCACTGTGTGAAAGGTCTGATATGAGACTGGTTTTCACATCGTTGCCGGTATGCTCGGCTTATGTCCTTTCTGTCCTTCTTACACAGTGGAGGTGGAGAAGTTACAGCGTCATTTGGACCTGCTCCGCCAGGAGTACGTCAAACTGCAGAATCGCCTCGTTGATCTGGAGCAGAAATACAATGTTGCCACGGCTACGGCTGAAGGAGGGGCAGGAGGCGCGGTCAACGAGGACAATTTCGTCTCTCGACTTCTGTGTACCATCGCTGACCTGTTTGACAAAGAGCTTTACAGGTATCTCTTTGCAATCTTGGGTGGTCTTGTAGGAGAGATGTCGTCTGCAGGTTTCATCAGAGAATTGACTTGCTTTGAAAGCTTGCATATTCCTGTTTCTAGTAATGCTTCATTTGGTACATTATGAATCTCTGAAATAAAAGTTATTTAAAGGTAATGGACACATGCTTTGTAAAAATGTCAATACATTGATTAGTTGAGATCACAAAATCTGAATGTACCCTTTGTTATTACTCAATACGTTTGAAGCGTAGCTGCACAGTGTACTTATGATTTATAATAATCATTTATAATTCATTGTGTAGCATTGCAGTATTTAAAGGTTTTAAACATCTTTTCTTCTTAGGGACAGGACATAAAATCTCAATAGTCTCTTTTCTTAGCATAGGGACTGCATTACTCTTAAAAAATAAACTGTAATTTCTGGGAAGAAGTGTTGAGCTTGACAGTCATCACAATTTTTTAGTGAAACATCTCTTGTGGTGGTCACTGGGAGTGGAACCTACATGTATGATGATACTTGTGTTTTAAGTTAGAATAGGGAATTTCTATTCTGCCAGTTTAGCAGATGGGCTTTATACGCCAAAATATCATCTCTGATAAGAAGTGAAACAATTTAACTTTAGTTGCACTTCATTGGAGAACTAGGTTAGGTCATAGGTCAAACCCCAGCCTTACAAATGAAGATAGAGATTGGTTTTTTTGCAATCAACTCAACTTGGCCTGTTCCACATCACGATAATTATCTAAAACTGCAATTTTTTTCACAATATATCGGTTTAGGAAGAAATGGATATCGAACAGGCATAAACTCAACCTGGCTTGATGCAATGAATGTCCTTGCTTTCATTCCTGCAGTGACTTGGTCGTATATCTTGACGGTAAGGAAGTCAAAGCTCATCGGTTTGTCCTGGCTGCCCGTAGCTCCCAGTGGGGTGTTCCCAACCTGTCGGAGGTCAATACCTTGGACTTCACAGGTCAGTGATTGCAGATGATGGGAGGAGCTTGAGGCTAGAGGGGGGAGGGTTAGCGTGGTCATAAAACATGATAGGCTTGTGGTCTGAAAAGCCTTAAGCCCATTCAAATCCCAACACCTTGCTTGGGTTAGTTTGGTGGAACCTGGAGGTGTGATTGTCAAAATGCTCAGGCATTGAATGTTAACCCTAACCCTCCTCAATCCTTCACCTGTTGGAGGACTGAGGAGTGTTAGGGTTAAACTGAAATGGTTTGTAGGCAACTTGTCTGTTGGTTCAGTAGTGTTTTTATCGTAAGTGTAAATGTAAAGTCAACTGTAGTAGTGTTTGTTACGATGGGTGTTTTGTTTTGGAACAATTTTACCACTGGTTCTCACCTAGGCCCAGTTTTACGGCATCGCTTACTGTAAAAAACAGGAGTGTGAGAATTCAGCTTTTCGGCTGATTTCCACTTTTTGGGTTTAGATTTTTATTCAGACTTGGAGCTTTTTTTGTACACCTGTTCTTTACAAAATTATGGAAACTGTTCATGTTTTAGTGTTTTTGGAGCTGTTTTCAGCTTTTATTGGATGTGGTCACTGACACTCCTAATTAAAAAAATCTTGCCTTATACCAGAAAACATTCTGTTGACAATTGGCATATTTTATGGCTGAGTGAGGGATTTTAGATAAAGCAAATGCTTTTCTTAGGCGTGATGATCAGTGGATTTGGGTGTTCACTCAATCACGGTGTGCTTTCTGTTGATTCTGCACAAAATAATCTGACCTTGCCTCCCCGTTTCAAAATTATCTTCCTCCATGAATAAATAAGAAAAGATGATCGAATGATGGCATCAGATTCAGGCAGATTCACTGAATGCACCAAACATTTGCATCCTTTAGCTTTAAAAACTTTCTATTCTAACAGGGGTAGACTAAAATTTCTGCACGGAAATGTGACCCTAGGTGTAGATTTTCATGGTAATAGCTGGTCTCTGAGATTATCCAGTGCCACATACATGTTAGCAATGTGCGTTCAATCGCCTAAAATCCCTCATAAAAGCTTCCCAAGGTTTTCATGATCAAGGGAGTATTCGTTCTTGAATGTCCACTGGAGAATTTCAGCTGGTTTGACTTTGTAGTATTTGAAGTTTTTCTGGTGTCGGGTATCAGAAGGGATTGTGTGAGTTAAGTTTGACATGATGACAAATTCCTTCCATTTCCCAGGTATCCCCTACGATATCGGCATAGCACTGCTGAAGTGGGTATACACGGACAAGCTAGATATGAAACCTGAGGACAGCTACGTGCTTGGACTCATGAAAGCTGCCAGCAAATTCAAGCTGGACGTTCTGCGAGACAGGTGAGTGCTGCAGTCACATCCTATGCTGCTACAGATTGGGGGAAGAAATACCCGTTTGTCGGTGAAAGTGACAAAGTGCTGGCACTGAATTACTCTTGAGTACCCTTGCCGCTGTGCCCTCATGATCAGTTGCATTTATCTTGCACTGAGATGCTAAAGGTTTCTTGATGTATAAACAGGAACTAGCTTTCACCGTGTGCTTCACTGGTGCCCATCAGTTCGCCACATCGCCTTCTGATTTTTTTTTCATGTAGACCATTTAGGCTTCTAAAACTGCGATGCCGCATCTTATCTTGTGGAGTTGTGTATGCTTGATGCGTCAACATCCATTGTCTAAAATAGTGTGAGGACAAGCTGATTAGTTCTCTAAGACAAGCTTAAATGAAAATAGTCATTCTGTGATGAACAGAGGAGAATCACCCTGTGTTTTCTGCTGTGCCCACATGCCGTTTCAGCCCCAGTGTCCTTCATTAAAACCCTAAGTACCTCAAATCTATCACAGACCAACGGAGGGTTTTGCTTAGTTTCAGGTGGTTCCAAACCATATATGAAGAACTTGCTGTTGAGCTTTGTTGGAGTAAGGAATCAAGGCCTAGGATAGTGGTGTTGGATTTTGTTTGAGTTGGGACACACAGCAGTTTCTTTCTGGATAGGGCTCTGCCGAATATCCTAAAACCGAATATTTTAGCGATTGTCGAATAGTAGTTTTCGAATTTGAATATTTGAATGCAAATTTCTTGAAAAGGAAGGGAAAATTTTCTTTTGTTTTCATTGAGAAAATTGCACTATAGAGGCTTGTTTCAAGCAGATTCCAATGAAAAGCATCAGAAATTGTACAACAATTTAAAAAGTAACTTACTCATTAAACAATTTAAAAGGAATAGAAATTTTCAACAGGGCAAGAAGTCTTGTTCATCTCTTAAATCTTGCTAAATCATGGCTGGAGATATTCCTAGATGTGAGAAGCTAATATACTGATCATAATGTACAATTGTGTGTGTTATTGCAACTGATTTTGTATATGGTTTGTTCATCAACAATCTGCTGGTCATTACTACTGAATATTCAAATATTTGATCAAACCGAAGGTCAAATATTCAAATAGTGAATTATTTGAATTGACTCAGCCCTATCCGACTGGCCATGGGTACCTAGTTGCCAGTTAGACTGTTAGTCAGGTTTTTTATTTTGTCAACTGTTGGAGATTGACAGATTTTGTCCATTCATGTGCGGTAATTACGGCGACCGCCTTGTATCTGTTGAAGTTTACAGCAGCCAAAGGGGTTAAAGTTAACATTTACAAATGACTAGCCAAATCCTGCTTCTCTTAACACATTTCTTAAGCTTGCATTTCTACCTTATAAAACCTCACATCTGTGAGATGTGTGTAAGGACACAGTTTGTTTGAAACAATCATAGCGTTGCTTTCTTTGAAGATGTGAGAAAGCACTGATGTCATCAGTCAGTGTACGGAACTGCATTCGCTACTACCAAACAGCAGAGGAGATTGGTGCAACGTCGCTCAAAGCTCACTGCTCAGAACTCATCTCTACTCACTGGGTGAGTCTCTAGCTGAGTTAGTCTACTCTGACCATCTCTAATCCTCCAAAGTTGAGCGTAATTCTTTCACGTAACTTTTTAGGATTAAGGACTGTAGGACCTAGACAGTGTGGGACTTTATATTACAAATTTGTTAAGCAAAAAAAAGTTTAATTGGATTACTACTTTCATGTATTTGAATGCCTTCAGTATGGCTCTCAAGAAAAACTGTGAAATCTTGAAAGTTAACTGGAGATTTATAATAAATATTCTTATGTTGAAATTCTGGACCACATACTCCAGGATAGATAAGTTTGTTTTTCTATCAATCTAAATCTGCTTATCTAAGTATTCTGACTTGTTTGCGTTACATTTTTTAGAATGACTTCACCAGTGATGACTTTGTCAACATGACAGCACCATTGCTATATAAGATGTTCAAAGCCAAGACTCCATTTCCCTTACATCATGCCATCCGCAATCGAAGGGAAGACATCATTTTCTTGTATCTCATGGAATTCGATGCTTTGGTAAGTTAGATTTTCTGGCTTATGGTTTCATATTTCTCGTACTTTTTATGTACATTTCAGTTCCTTGTCAAACAGTAATGAAAAAGAGTGAACTGAAATCATTGTATTGTGCACAAAATATTTGTAATCACACACTTTGGAATATACGTTTAATGGAGATGAGCTTGAGAGAAAGGTGAGAAGCACGGTTTCCAAGCAATGTATGCAAGTTTTTTTAGAAGCTAATGTTTTCTTTTGTGTCTCGTCTTTGTAATAGTTCCTTTGCCGTCTTTTCTCCCCTGATGGATTGTTCTGCAATTTGACACTTCAAATATCGAATTTAAAGACAGAAACAAAACCAAAACCACACTCACATCTTAAATCGATTCATTTGTTTTGGCAAAGGAGAATCAATTTTGAAAATAATTTTTTTGATTTCCGTCAGCTTCCAGACAAATTGGATGAGATAGATGAGCGAGGTGACCTGCCACTTGACTTAGCTCTGTCCACCCAGCAGGAAGGGATTGCCAATGAGCTTGTCAAGCACAAAGTGGACATTGACCGAGCCGATTCCATGGGCCGGAGCCTCTTACATAAGGCAGTCAAAAGAGGTCAGTGAAACTATGGTCCACAACAGGACCTTGAGTCTAACACATTACAAACATGTGTTGTAATGCCAGAAACACTCTGTTAAGAGCTCGACATTATGACAGTTAGGTTTATGTTTTGTAGGGGCAAATTACACACATAAATGCATTATCTTCTTATTAAGAAATGGGTTGTACGTAATGTCTATGCTGAGGTTTGTATACTTCCATTGTTGAGGACGATACGGCCCAACACAAGAAGCCAGTGCTTGGTTTTTCTGATGGTTGGAATGACAGACCATGTGCACATGCATAAAATGACAGTGGAATTCTTGGTCAGTTTGTTCATGATGTGAAAGGACCTCCTCTGTTTTATGAACTCATAATGAAAAAAAAAAATAGCTCTGTGACCTTGCCTTATGGTTGCGTTTTCATTTAAGCTCGCATAAGTGCAGAGGTCTTATGATGCTAAATAATCCTTTGTGGTTGTCCTTGCTTGTTTGATATGACATCTGCCCTAACAGCGTTCTGTGGTCTCTCCACAGGGGACAAGTTCTCGGCCTTCTTCCTCATTCAGGCTGGTGCCAAGGTCAACGCCGCCACCCTGCAGGACAAGGAAGCAGCTTTACACTTGGCTGCATCATACAGCCCCTTAGCCTCTCCGCCGGAGCTTGTGGCCGACATGTTGGAGGTGGCTACCAAGCTCTTACAGCATGGGGCCAACCCTGACCAGCAAGACTCCCGGGGAAAGTGAGATGAAGAGTTTCATGCTTAGCCTCTGTAAGGCCTTGACAACTCAATGTCAGCATCCCATAGAATTAGTTTGTCCTGAAGTAGATGGCAGACTTTTTTATGTCAACACCTGTTAGTAGTATAAAAAATTAATTGTTAAGAATATAACATCTTCCAGTGACCTTGAACTTAATTTATCTTGTATGAATGCACAGTTAACCATAAAAGTCTTTCAGAGATGAGTCTCTGTAGTCTTTTAGACTTCGAGAACTGTTTTACCAGTAATTTAAATGTAGGAGAATGTGTGACATGTTTCCAACTAATGAAAATGCTGTGAGCTTTTAAAGTTTACATTCTTCATTTGAAGAAAATGTTAAATCCTTTCACCTCTTCTTTGCAGTTCTTCACTCCATCGAGCTGTGGCCAGTCGCAACCAAGAAATATTTGACCTTCTGCTATCCCAGAAATCGTAAGTTTTGCCATGCTTTCTTCTGACCGCTGACATAAGCCAGCATAATACAAATATATATAAATAACTTATAAATACATCATGAATACTCATATCATGAATATTCATACATGTAATCAAGACCTATTAAAGCTGACGGACCACTGGGAAGGTGGAATTGAATCTCAAAAGCTTTTCAGTTGTTACTGTCTCAGGCTGTGTCCGAATAAGCCTTTTGCTTAAATTTGAATAGAGTCTGATACACTGAGTTACCTAATTGCACACAAACATAACAATTTGAATTCCCCAGACTAAAGACACTCTTGCTATACGTCGTGATTCGGGGAAAGCTTTTGCATAGCGACCACCATCTCTGGAATGGACTGGTTTCTCTGTGCCCTTCTTATCCATTGAGAACAGTGTATTGGTGCAAGGCGTCTCATGTGTAACTTAGAAAAAGCTTGCCCCAAATCACGAGGTATAGCAACAGTGTCTTTAGTATGGAGACTTCAAATTGTTGTGTGAATGTGAATTTCAAGAACTCAGTATACCACATTTTATTCAAATTTAACTTGCAAAAGGCTTATTACTTAGCTGTGGCAACTATGGGAAGTTGATGAAGCCATTAGGCAAGTGGCTTCCATAGGCATGTGTGTAATATCCAGCCTCAGTCAAGTGATTCAGCACAGCCTTATACACTTGTGAAGTCTGGTGTCCTGTGTCTCTCACTGTTTCTCTTATGTTGCTCTCTTAGTCTGAACCTTGACCTTCAGAACACTGATGGTGACAGTAGTCTTTGGCTTGCCTTGGACCCAGCACTGAGCTGCAAGGGTTATGGAGAGGAGAGCTTTGCTGCCAAGCTCATAAGGAGGGGTTGCAGCGGTGACTCGGTCAACTTACATACAGGTTAACAACAATGACTTCTTTATCCTATGATTGGTGATCATTATATAGAGGAAGATATGGAAGACTGTCCAACTGAACAATTCTTGTCAGATTTTCAAGAATGTTTCTTTTGCTTTTGCTATAGGGAACAGCTTACTCCACCGTGCTTGTAGGATGGGTCTCCCCAACGAAGACGCTGCTTTGTTTCTTGCCACCAGCGGAGCCTCTACTAATCTTGCCAATTTCAAGGTACACCAATTCACAGTCATTGGAGTAACATTTCTGTTGTTTAATTAATTCAGAAGAAATAGAGATTATAATTTTTTCACGTTGTGTCATTTTTCATGGGTTGGGTTGCAGTAAAGTCTCATAATTATCCTTCCTTGTTATTTGAATTCTATTTGTGGGAAACACTTGTTCCTGATGAGACTCTCCTGTACATGGACTATCCAGAAAAGTTTCAGAAATTTGTAGAGTGGAAGTGTTTTAACTATACACTGGCGTGCAAATGAATTTTGGAAGGTTGAAGGAGTGTCCATTCCCTGCTTGTCATATTTAACAAAGGGCCGTTGGACTCTTGGACTCGTTCACACCATTATGATGTAGGATACCCTACTGATTCATTCAAATAATGGCCTGGTTTCAGTTCACAATGGCAGAATATAAGCTGACAACTTTCTTCTCGTCTCCAAAAGAGTGAATTATGTGTCCCTCAATTTCTCTTTGCCCAGAATGATTGTTTTGATATCACGAGTTTGTTTATGTTTTAGGGGTCACGAAAACATGTCCCAGGTAATTCTTGCCAGTGCAGCCTCTTTTTCAGTCTAGCTTTACAAAGTGCCCATAGCAGTAACCCAAAAGACTGTGCATTTTCAGGCCTGAGAAGAGGTTGCAGTGGCTCGGAACAGACCTTGTTATTCAGGTTGGAGAAGGGCACAATTTGTCACTGTAGAAGTTTTATCTTTTCAGGGGGAAACGCCGCTACACAGCGCTGCCATGAATGGCCTGGCTAGACTTGTAGCCTTGCTGCTTCAAAAGGGAGCTAATCCCAATGCCCAGACCAAAGAAGATGTCTTGGGCAAGATGGAACAACTAACCACGGAGGACGATGGCTCCTCCAACCTACTCCAGGCTTCCAAGCAGACGCCGCTGCATATGGCCATCACCAACCAACACTCGGAGGTCGTCAGCGTTTTCCTGGAGCACAGGAGTAAGTTGTCCAAAAAGGTTCCTTGCTTGCGTGTGATTTCTACTGATTGTCTTTGTGATAGCTACATGTGGGTCGAGGTTACAATGGCTAATCACTGATGTAACCCTAACCCTCTGGGGTATTTTGGCCACACACCCTGCCAGATACATCATTTTGCTTCATCTGTCGAAGTGAAATTGTCTGCAGATGGCAACAAAATCCAACAGGTCCTCTCACCCCAAGGTCAGATGGCTTCAAAGTTTGTAGTTGCCAACTTACCAGTCAACACAAGATCCCCAAATGGCATTGCTCAATGGGACCAGCTCCCTCTATCTCAAGGTGGACAGTTGATTGCCCAGTGCAGTTCGGTCCATCAGACTTTGACACCTGCTAAACTTTGGTAGTGTTACAACTAAACCACTTTACAGTGACAGAGTAACCAGAACAATCAACAGCATGCGAGGATGGACCGCAATTGAAAAAGGCAATGCAACATGTTACACATTGGGTGTCAGATTCTCAGTAGTCGGGAACAGTTGTGTTAATTATTCATCTGCCACTCACTGGTTCGTTGTTCTTTGCTTTCCTTTCCTAGCCAACGCCATGCAGAGCCAAGATGGTATCCTCATCATTCCCGACTTCAACCTGAAGGACAGCAACGACCAGACGGTGCTGGGCCTGGCGCTGTGGACGGGCCTGCACAACTTTGCCGCCCAGCTACTGCACGGCGGGGCTAACATCAACTGCATGACGCTAGACGGCCTGACCCTGCTTCACATGGCCATCTCCAAGCAGGACGCACAGAGCGCGCTGTTCCTGCTGGAGCACCAAGCCGACATCAATATCAGGTGAGACAGATGTGAGGGAAAGAGGGTGTCCCATTGGGGTTCATGTGTCACATGGGCACACTTGTTCAGGGTAAACACATTTCTTATTGAAATCTGAAAGCGTGCAACCTCGTTGGGTCTTGCAGGTTGAAATAGTATCTGCCCAGGGAAGCCAGTAACAAGCCACTGCTGTAATGTTTCCAAAGCTTGCCCTCCTTCCTTTCTAATTTGACCGGTTCACTGGACCACAAGGCCATTTTAAGTACTGGCCAAAGAAGTGTGCACCTAAAAAATCTGACCGATCTGACCATACATCGTATGGCCGGAGGAAATCAAACATGTTTGATTTTAGTTGGCATCCGATTTCACCAGATCCAGTGTCTCTGGAAAGTTGTGTGGGCAATATGGTGATTCCACTAAATGGAATATATATCAACCAATAAGATTATGAACAAAGTCACATGAGTCACAGTGGAAGCTTCCAAGAAATAAGATGGCCATCATGTGACTGGTTAGCACCTGACTGATTATCAAGTGGCCCTAACACAACAGAACCAGACTTGTGTGCAGTCAGTAGTGACAAAAACTATACCAATGATGTAATGGTCTGGTGAACTGGTCAAACCAGTAGGGAATACTGCAGGACATCCACAGGAAGTTCAGTAGATCACAGCCAGTATTGGAGTCACGTCCGTCACAAATTCCTTTCACAAATCCCTCCACAAGTCCAGTCACAAGTCCCTTCACAAGACCAGTCATAAATAGCAGGGTGAACAATGACAAAAGAATGACTTGGGATGGACTTGCAGAGACTTGGGATGGACTTGCAGAGACTTGGGATGGACTTGCAGAGACTTGGGATGGACTTGCAGAGACTTGGGATGGACTTACAGAGACTTGGGATGGACTTGC
>NW_019091495.1:395031-450461 GCF_001949145.1 Acanthaster planci
GAACCGAGAACCGAGGACTGTATACAAATTCGCAAACAAAAGTCAGGTACGAGGCATCCGTAGTTGCAGGCAGAATATCACGTTATACCATTTTGTACAGATCCCAACACAGTCTTCAAAACATAAGACACTACAGTCGCACTAAATAATTGAAATGAACTTATTTTCTTGACCCAGCTTGACAACAAGGGGAGGAATTTCCTTCACATCGCCATCCAGAAGTCAGACATTGAGAGTGTCTTGTTTCTCATCAGCGTGCGGGCCAACGTCAACTCTTGCGTTCAGGATTCCTCCAAGCTGACGCCGTTGCATCTGGCCGTCCAGGCCGGCTCAGAGATCATTGTCAGAAATCTGGTAAGAGCTGGGAGCATTTGAAGACTCTCTAGTTCCCTGAAGGGATTCATAGTAAAGAGAATGGTGAAGAAAGATGAGCTCAGACCAACTTTGCTGTATATGTCAGAAATTCAAATTAATTGATTTTAACAAAAGCAAAGGAGTTTTAATTGCCCTTGTCTAGGTCCAATAATGTTCATAGAATTGTAATCAATTTTACTTTTTGTCAGAGTCGTACAGTCATTCACTCATTCCACACTTTCAAACTCATCTGTTAGGAAAATAATGCTGATTGATAACTGGAAATTCACATACAAGTGTAATGGAAATCTTGAGCCTTTGTATGTTTCTGAACATTTCAAATGATGATACAGATTCTAAATTAAGAGCTTTTGAGCTTTATTTAATTCAACTTTTGCATTGAAGTGTCGTTTGCCCAAGAATGTTTTTTGCTCTCCAATCAGCTCTTAGCTGGTGCCGCTGTGAACGATGTGGATTCTCGTAAGCAAACAGCGCTGCACCATGCAGCCGCAGTGGATCACTCAACGATCATCAGTGTCCTCATAGAGAACGGTGTCTTGGTGGATGCATTAGATGACAACAATAACAACGGTCAGTCACAGCACAGCCGTAACCCCTGCCCCAGACAGACCCCTGTCCTAACATCTTCTTGTCTTGCCATGCTTTGGATAAACAGATATAAAATGCTACTTGCTGGAAAGCTATGTTACAATGATTCTTAATCAGTCTTTTCTGTAAGTGTGCTTGTGGGTTTGTTCCATATCTTTGTCAGCTGCTTTCACACCTGTACAAGTTCCAGTGGACATTCCTTGTAAATAGGGACACCAATCCCCCCGACAGCACACCTGTGGAAAGGCTGCCTGTTTCAGCCGGTTTCAACCGGTCACTCCAGACACACTCCTGGAACAGTCAAGCCATTTTGACCAGGTTCAGTGCCCGCCAGAGGCACGGATCTTGAAACAGACTATATCGGGAAACTGACTATGTGCTTGCAAATGATTCTAAACAAAGAAATTCAAGAACAAAGGAATTGACTGAAGCAGGATTCGAACCTGCAACCTCCGGAACATTGCACTGGTGCCAGATGCACTGCACAGATTTTATTGTCAGTTGTAAGTCCAGTTGTCTGAATGTTACCCAAATCATGTGTTCTCCTGCTTCTACAACAGGATGTTTGTCTCTTTTACGCCTTAATGGAGACAGAGAAAACACGTGAATGCTTGAGATACAACCAGATAGATACTGCTGGAGTGGAAGTAGTCAGTGGTCTTTGTTTTATTTTTTTGCAGCATTACACATTGCAGTTCAACATGGCAACTTGGCCAGTTGTCGGACGTTACTAACAGAATCTCAGATCAACGCGGAGTGCTACAATGCCAAGTAAGTTGTGTCCTGTCATGCTGTCCAAGACCTGACCTTTCTTGACCAAACTTTTCATTCAGTTCAGTTCTCTCTGACTATGAAAAGTATTTATTCAATAATCTACTCAATTACAGCGAGACAAACACTGTAAGAATAGCATTGCTACACTGAGCAAAATTAAAATCCCAAGATGTGATGTTCTGATTTTTGTCAAGATGGTTTGGTGCTAGCCATATTAACCCAACAGTATTTTTGATTTCATAACTGTGCCTAACTTTAATATAATTAGTGACCTCAGCTTAATGGAATTATTCATCAGAAATGTCCAACTTGGACCTGCTGGTGCTTTTTCAAAGCACCTTTCTAAGCCAAGGCATTGATTCATATTGAATTCAAATTGAGAGACGTTTGCATTGTTATTTGGTTAATAAGGTTGACTGGTTGACCATAAGTTTTCACAATCGAATATTCCTGATGTTGTCTTTGAGGGGCAAGACTCCTGTGCATATTCTGGGAGAGTGTGGACGAGACAACGCAGCGGCCATCTTTGAGCTGTTCAAAGAGTGTATGCCTAACTACCCAGTCGATAAACAGGACGCCGATGGCAACACAGGTACAGAGCATCAACATGCTCAGTTCCCTACTTGAAAATGGATGAAATTTGATTTGTTTTGATGGGGGGGACAATGTAGTTGAAGTATTAAAGTCAAAGATCAGAGACCTTATCTTGTGAAGCTGAGATTTACCATAGTTATTGGAATGATTGAAGGTATTCCAATGGCAAGTCACAGTATCCTTCTGAACCTTGAGAAATCTTCTTCAATTCATTTTTGGTCTTTGACATTCAAGGTGCCTCGTAAAATAGCAGTGATTTGGTTCTACCTTCTTCAATCAGGCAAAATTCTTTGAAATGTCTACGATGATTTTGTTTGTTCAGGTTGGTTTAGTTTAGAACAACTCATTGTTGACGTGATTGTCACTTGATATTTTGTGTTTTATGCAGTGCTTTTGTTAGCCTATCAGAATGGTAATGGCACCCTCTGTCGTGCCATCGTCAGGAGTGGAGCCAGTATGGGCATCCTCAATAGAAACGGTACCTCCATTTTTAACGCCCAAGTGGCTACCAAGCAACTCCTGTTCAGACTGCTTGGTAAGTTGATTCATAGACACAGAGGGCTCTTTTGTGGGTTTGTCCGAGCCTGAAGCAACCTTTCCTTGCAACTTCTTTTGCGTGGGTAGCACCGCTGCCTCTCGCCACTGTGGTCCTGGGTTCGATTCCCTGCCAGGAAATTGAGTTGTTCATTGCTTCTCCCCTGTGTCATGAGGACTTTCCTCCAGGTTCTACACTTTTCCTGCCTCCTTTAAAAAAAAAACACTTCAGAACTAAAGCTATGCTCTATGGGCAATTGTTGGTCATTTGGTGACTGCCCAAGATGCCTTTACATGCCTTGGGCTCAATTGTGCTGTAGTTTAGTGCTCTTATTTCATTGCGCATTTTAAGGTAATTATGTGGAATTTATGCTTAACACTCCCCTTCCAGCGTTTAACACAAGTGAATAGATTTTGTAGAGTGATTTCTCAGTCCAAATCAAAAGAGGGCTAGTGAGTAGATCGCAATACAATGTGTTGTCATATCTATTAATCCAGTGTGGCTTAGGGCATTGGTTCTTGTAAGTCACATGCCACCAGTTTGAATGTCACTTGCAGTAGGGGAGGTGTTGGGTTTGTGGTCCAGACTTGTCACGTGGCTAATGACAACAGGCACTGGACTGTAGTCTTGTGTCACTAGAATTCAGATCTCCAGTGCTAGAGCTTGGTAGTGTGGAGAGATCTAATAGATGCTCCAGTCGTTAGGTGGTGTTTCAGTGAATTGACTCTTCCTTCGTTACAGATATGTTGTCTTCTGAGCCAGCCTGGTCGGAGAGTGAGATCTGCCAGGAATGTCAGGTCAAATTCACAATCAAGACCAGGAAACATCACTGGTGAGGAAAGCAGTTAGACCAATTTTGCTGTAGAAACGATAGGATGTTCTTGAACTCAAATTATGTTTCTTTAAGCTATGGCAAATGAAAAAAAAAATCTCAGATTTGAGAAATATAAAAAATTACAAAATCGTAATTAGAAAGCTTGTGTTCTTAAGCAGCTTTCTGATACTATTAACGTTTAGGCTGTGGCTAAATCAACGGGCGATGGCTGTGAGGAACACACACGTCTATGGGAAATGGCTGTAGCCGCTAGAGGAGTAGCTTCCATAGATATATGTGTTTGTCCAGCCACAGCCATAACTTTTTGACTCTGTCTACATTATCTCAGTTCATTCATTTGCTATGCGGTTTGTAATCTTGCCTGAGTAGTATCTGTCAGGGCTGTCAATACCTTATAGTTTCATGCAAACAGGTGTGCAAACAGGTGTACTGATTTGGATGAATGACCTCTGCTTTCTTTTATCCTTTCACCCTCTGTCACCAGCCGGCATTGTGGGCGTATTCTGTGTAATAAATGCTCCTCCAAGATGGTTCCTATCGTCAAGTATGACCAGTCCAAACCGGTCCGTGTCTGTGACATCTGCTTTGATGTCTTATCCCTCGGTGGCCAATCCTAGGGAAGTGGAGAAGACTCGCTCGGTGCTCTGTAGATGTAAGAAATAACGGCGCCTGCCATGCACTTATTTTCCAAAGTGGACAATCTATCGTGAAAAGTTTGGCTTACCAGTAAATATTGCCAGTAGAAGAGTGCTTTGATGACAAAAGCCTCGAAATGTGAAAAAAAAAAATTGTGCAATTTCTGCAATCTCTTCTTCATGTTTGCTAAAAAAGGATGCCCGTTGCTGCTTTAAGTTTTTATATTGGCATAATGCCAACTTCAATCTGGGAGAATTAAAAAAATGATTGTGGTGATGTTGAACAGCTTGGGCTTTGTTTAACCCGGTAATCTTGCAAATGAAAGAAATCAAGAAGTATTTTTAAAGGTTGAATTCAGTTGTTATAAGATGTAGTTTCTTAAGGTCGTAGATGACCAGTAAGGATCAGATTTGGTTTGCCATATGCAATTATTTTGTCGAGGTTTCTACTTCTTGACCAGAAACGTCTAAATCAGTGGAGGGTCATGACAGTCACAAGTCCATCAAAGGTAGGGTCACAATTACTGGGTATGGACAATTCAGAAAATGACGACAGGGAATGTCGCTGTCACAGGTCATGTGATGGGTTGTGGGGACTCTTGAGGGACTTTTGAGGACTTGTGATGGACTTTTGAGGACTCTTGAGGGACTTTTGAGGACTAAGGGGCTGGTGAGGACTTACTGAGGACTTTTGAGAACTCAGGAGGAACTTATGAGGATTAACTACAGCACTCTCAAGGGACTTGCAGGGACTTACAAGGGACTTGTGAGGACTCATGAAGGACTTGTGAGAATGCACTACTGCACTGATCACACTGTACTTTCAAAGATTGATCAGTCAGAGTAATGGTTGTATGGTACTTTGAGAGATCCATAATTTACCAAGTGAGCTGCTGTTTATTAATAACAAAATTATAATCAGTTTTGAGCTTCATGTTTCTTCTGTTCTCCAATAATCTTCACTGTACCTTGTCAGGTGTTGATTTTTTGCAACACAAAAACCACTTTGTATTCAGTGGAATAAAATTTGACTTAGGGAAGAATGCAAACTTTAACACGAGGGAACTTGAGATTTACCTCAAGGTTTTATAATATTTAACCATATCCTGCAGGGTTGAATTTGAAGTTGCATGACATATTCCTAGGGGATTTTCAAGATTTTCCGTGTTCAAAATTCTTTAAAAATTCATAACTTCATTTACTGGACGTTTACACCCACACTAATGACTGTCTGGTGGCTACTCTAATCTGACAGACAACATCTATTGACGCCCGAGTATTTCAGCCTGGCCTGCCAGCTTGTAAAGAGAGCCCAGATTGTGTGTTGTTATGTAATTTTCTTTTGTTCCTAAAACTGGCCCAGTACACTGCTTATGTCTTTTCAAATGCGGACAAGATTAATGTGCAGCGATATTGTATCACTCATCCCTGGAGGGCCTTTGTCCCCGGTCTAATCCGCTCATGCTGAATGCCACAAACAGTGGTATAATCATTCAAAACAATGACGGATTTCCTCCGCTATTGACAACTGAAAAAAATTATGGCAATTCTCAGCAGCCCAGGCTTTTGTACCGAGTACGGTCTATTATTACAAGGCCAAGCTCCTTTGTCCGAGTTTGGTCACCCCAGCTTTGCGTATAAGGCCAACGTCTCCGGTTCCGGGCACCCCGGCATGAAATGGTTCATAGAATTTTGATATACCTCAAGGTACCACCTCAAGGGACCCCTGAATTTTGCATTGTTCTGTTAACAAACGGCAATCAGAAACATAGTGACAGAAAATGAATGCTGATTTCTGGGAACATGTCCAAGAGCATCTTTAGTTTTTATATTGTATTACTTCCTTTAATGTTGTCATTTGTTTTTATTTATATAAATACATATGTGCATATATACATATAGGCATTACAGTATAAAATTAAACAAAACGGTTTACATCCTTGAATGCTTCTGAGAAAATCAGTGGTGCACATGGTGACTGTTTGGTTATAAATTATTCTTTTGAAAATTTGGTTCTTTTATGACCCCAAACACATGTAATAAGAAACCTGGAAGTCTGTCTGAGACGTAGACATTTTACACAGTGTATCTCTCTTCTTTGGCAATTTTGTGACCATAATCCAATTTGGGAATATGGGGCTCAAGTTCAACTCCACAAAAGAGGTCTCTATCTGTACATAGTTGTCTTGACAACAGTTTAAGAAATACTTTGTTGTAGCACGTGCCTCTTGTTTGATGGCAGGCAGTCGGAAAAATATCTGACAAAGGCAAAGGTTTTAGACCAGTTTAGTCTGTATGTAATTTGTACATTAAGCCCAACGCATGCACATGGAAATTTTAATGGTTGCTTTGCATGCCTTGGTTACGGAATATCTCGTCTTATGTGTTGTTATGGCAATATTATTCAGTAGAATCAGGTTGTCATGAAGAGCTAAAAATCTGTATCTTCTGTGTCTCATTCTAGGAATGTTTCGTTTGGTTACTTATGCAGTATTTCAATGCTGGGCCTTGTGTTTAAAGATTTTGTTATGAAAGCTCCTAAATAGAAACCTGTTGTTTTAAAAACTGCGGTCTAGATAGGATTTTCACAAGGACAAATGTATAACAAAGGAGGTATAGTGCTTGACATGTTTATCAAGTGAAAGCAGTTTGCATTGTAAACCACTGTGGGTTGGTCTGTTAGTGCAGCTGGGTCTAAAAGTTATGGCTTTGGCTTGGAACAACACATAAGCCTATGGCAGCCAGTAGCTCAGTACTGAAGCCATGAGACATAGCCACATCTGCTAGTTAACTTGGATGTGGCTTCAGTCTTCCTCAAGTTCCTCCTTTCACTTTCATGTTTAATTCAACATAGGATAGGTTACGCCTTTCAAGAACTTGACAAAGTGATTTCTTGTTTGACCATCTACTTTGTGTCTTTTATCCCCATCATGTGATGAATTTGTCAAGTTAAAAACAGATGGAAATATGAACAGAACCCATCTCTACTGTTTGAAAAATGTAGTTATTTTAATTAATAACTGAAGACTGTTTAAACCAAACTTCTTCACAATTAATCCAAAAACTACTGCACTGAGGATTGTTTAAACCAAACTTTAATTTTCCCAAGATATTAAATTTTTGATGACTGTGGCAGAATTTTGCATTCGATTATCTAAAAACTCCTTTGATTCAAATTTTTATTTGACTGGAAAGTCTGTGTTAGCACGACTTTTTCTTAAAAAGTCATTCATTAGATACTTTTTTATACCAGAGGGGAAACAATTTCACCAAACAATATCAAAACAGTTCATGAAGTGCTTGGAAATCCTGACAGGCATCTACATGTATGTAGTTATTTGGCAACTATATTTAGAGATTAAAAAACTCCTGGGTATCACTTTCTAAGATAACTCTGGAGAAGACGAGCAAAGTTATTGCCTCTATGAATTCCTTCCAGACCAACAAATGAAACACGAGACACCGTCTGAGATGAAATCACCTGAGAATGCAGCTTTGCACCGTGATTCAGGGATGGAGAATACATAGTCATGTCTGCATCTATTTAGTAGTCTTGATTCCAGGCCTCAGATTGTTTAGTCTCCACTTCAAAACCTTTGTAAAGGCATTTGCTCAACATTAAATTAATTCCAAACTTGACTCTCTAAAGGTAAAGTAGGACTTATTCAGGCTAAACATTCCTGCCAGTTACTAAGGCAAGTGAATCTGTGGCATATAAAATTGTGCCCAGAATGAAGGTTGATACACAATACCATAAATCAAGACTTCAGCCTTGCATACCAACACAAGGCCCTTGGACAAAAAACAATCTCATCACAGCTCTTTTTCCATTTTTTTCAGAGGAAATATTCTGACCAGTATTTAACCCTACAAAAAGCCTGTCTGAAGAGATCCCCCAAAATGTCCAGAGTACATTGACAGTTACAGTGGACATTTTTAAAAACACAGCCACGTTCTCTCCATTTCTTTTTGAGAGAAAAAGCTGCATTTTTTCAGGTCACTATTGTATGCCATTGCTAATTTAGGTCTCTTTTTCTCCATCTCCTGATGTCATCAAGTTAAATTCATGAAAAATAAATAGCTACTAATGACTTGTCACACTATCCTGTCCATGAATAATTCATACATCCTCTGGCAATGTGCCAAAAAATTCTAGGAAATCATGGGGTGCTAAGAGCAAGCTAACGCATCCATGTCAGAGAGATGAGATACATACCAAGCTGAGACCCCTTCTTCTGTGGGTGTTGGTCGCTGTTATACAATGTTTGCATAATATTTTTTTAGTGTTTGCCTGTAGGAATCACGTATTACTTTATACTTTGATGTCAACATTGTTTTTCACACTCTGAAAGCTAATCATGGTGTACATTAATTATTCCACAAGTCAGTCTAAGTTCCACCTCTGTATGTAATAAATTTACACTGCCTGAAAAATACACTCCAAGTGTTTGTCTTGCCTGGCGTTTTTGTTTTCATAAAATGCAACAAAGCTAACAGGACTTCTGAAGGGTGACACGTTATAGTTTACAGTGACACAGAATCCAATTAAACATCAAGGAATATATATGTTATTTGATGATGTTGTGAAACTTGACACGACAAGTCTCAACCAAATAATCTTAGCATACAAAAATCCCACAATATACATGATACAGACCAGGCAATGGACCAATATTTTGAAACGTTTTAAGAATTTATTGTAAGGTTGATGACGCTGGTTCATTTGCAAGTGCTGCATAAATATATCACATCCTGGAAAAGTTGGCTAGGAGAACATCACTGATAAACAAAATAAAAAAAAAAACAATACCAAAGGCAACACTTGTCCACTGTCAAAAGCCTAAAACATGATCTCTCTGTTCCTTAATTTCGCTAGAAGTAATTTCCATTATGACACGGCTGAAAATGTTTAAAATATGGAGCACGCTTCTCAACTCTGTTTACAATTTGGAGATAAAACAATGATTGCTCCATATTCTATAAGAAAGCATTTCACAACTCAATTTGATCACAAAGAAGAGGAAAAGGAGGTTCTTTGAAGTTGGCAAGTTGGCCCTGGTATTAAGGAACTAGAAATGGTGAACTGGCCATCCTTGTTGAGTAGCTTGAATCCAGCCCACCTGATACTTGAGTGGCTTGAGTCCAGCTCACCTGATATTCAATTGAGTGGCTTGAGTCTGGCCCACCTGATACTTGAGTGGCTCGAGTCCAGCTCACCTGATATTCAATTGAGTGGCTTGAGTCCAGCTCACCTGATATTCAATTGAGTGGCTCGAGTCCAGCTCACCTGATATTCAATTGAGTGGCTTGAGTCCAGCCCACCTGATACTTGAGTGGCTCGAGTCTGGTCCACCAAGTGGTTTGGGTTTGATGTGGCCGTGTCCAGAAGTAAACCTGTCTCTGGATGGGAATATGGCACTCTATCCGGTTCGTGAGCGTGATGTCACTTTAGTTTGAACCACGCCCACTACACATGGAGCTACATGAATCCATAGAACCAAAAGTTAACGTGCCTGCAATCAGTCATCTAAGTGTATGACGAAATCACTTACGAACCAGACAGAAGTGGTTCATCGTGATCATCGTGATCACTCACGGTGATCACGATGAAACTTTTGGTCAATATGCACATGTGCACAGTGCTTAACTTGAGAGACTAGCAGCTTTCATTCAATTGTGATGGCTTGAGGTAAACTGAATCATGCACTAGTCTTTTCTCAAGCAGTATGTGGGCCTCACACAGGCATCAATTTGATGATCACAGCGATCAAACTTGATGAAAGGCTACTTCCATACAGTCTTGAGTTCTTCCCAGCCACAACGCTAATTTCTAGACACAACCTTGACTAAAAAAGAGAAATTCTTCTTTCATACCCAAGGATTTCCCCTCACTACAAAAATCATTTCTTCCTAGACAGAATACTGACTGCAGCAAAGACAGATTACTTTCAAGTCATATTAGTGTTTATTTTCAGTGTTCAGCTTCCTCAAGAGTAACAGAGCAAAATCTTTGAAATGTCGCCAAAACCTTTCTTGCCATAGGCTCTTAACACAACCAACACTTCCACCTCAAAAGGGTTACCTCCCTGATTTACTTGAAAACAATACCTCTCCATAGTTTTTATCTGCTACTGTGAGACTCATTGTCAACATAAAGCACTAAATATCAAATAAATTATATTATCCTCAATATTATCACCAATAGGCAAGCATACTATACATAGGCAACAGAAATCACAAATAATCGAAGGAAAATTGCTTATTTTAAATGGTAACTCTAGGTAAATAAACTTCTAAAACACAAAACATATATTGGAATATTATTTATTCTTCAGTGTTAAATACTACTGCCCTCTAGCAAGGCAATAGAGCTACATATATTAATCTAGATAGGGAAACATTCACAGACTTTGTATATTGTCTTTCACTGTATGCAATATCTGGATGATTATATTTCTGCTACTAGTTAATGTGATATGGAGTTTTGTTTTCATTCAGGGTTAAACTATTTTGTGTTAAGTACTTTCCAAAGCTTCTCTTTATTTAAAATGAAATGCTAAATCTACTTGACACCTTGCATCCTGCCACCATGACGATATTTTATTGTCGAAATCTGCCACCTTGAGTAATTGCTCTGTTCAGGGAATGACTTCATGAGGGTTTCATAAAACAACAGGAAATGTCACTTTAAGTCTGAGTTTTAAGCTAATGTTGGCAGAGAACCAGTCACAGGCAGAACACACTACATGGTATTTGGACTTGTAACTTCTGTCTGCTAAGCAAATATTTCTGTGCTATGCAACTCTATACACTGGCTTATCGTTATCAAAAGATGATAAGCCAGTGTTGTCAAGACATGGTATAAAATCACTGCCAACAGTCCAACATATTATGCCATTTTCAAGAGTTTGGGGATTTATCAACCTGCACATTTCTGGAATAGGTACAAAATACAACAGAAAACCAATATTTCCCCAAAGGACATATGGCAATCTCAAGAAGTTTCCTTAATCAGGCATGCAACTTGGGCTTGGACAAGTAACAAGGAAATTCCAATCTTTACAAGACTTAGTACAGGGTTTTTCAATTTTCATTGGCACGAGTGTGAAGTGAAAAACAAGGAAAGCAGCTGACCTGAGGAAAAGTGGCATGCCTGCTTAATGGCTGTCATAAGGGCTTTCTCCATTTAAGACAATCACCATGCATCATTTGGAGGAAATGGAAGCATTGGCTTTCTGATGTGAATACTACACTGTTCTCACAAAAGTACAGATCTGGAAATCCCCCAAAAGTAAAACCAAAACTCTCTACTTAACAAACCTAACTATTAAAGATTGTACAATGACTGCAACAAATGTCGCGGATTAACTTCTTTGATGAGCATAAGAAGTTAATGTATAAACTCATCACAAAACAAGTATGAACGTTCAACATGTATAACGAAGGGGCACATCTCTCCTTTTGGACAAAAATGTTCTGCTTTTTAAACTTTTTCAAATCATAATTAGACAATGTCAATGTTTGTTTGTTCTTGGCCTAGTGCCAACAGTTACCCTCTACAAAAGAATTGTGTAACCTGCAAAATTTCTGGCAAGTGAACTGAGCCTGCCCTTGAGTAACAGTTAACTTGCTTCAATGTATATCAGTCTGTGTTCTATGGTACATGTTGGACTATCCATACCGTTATAATAAAGATACACATGTACCTATATTGATGATGTCATTGGTATGCATAGTGCAAGTCATGTGACTACCAGCGTACATGTACATACACGTATTGCACTTCTGAATGAGCCCCGAACTAGTGCCAATACAAAGACGATTATTCACTTGAATAAAAAGCAGAGGCATAACTAGGGGGGGGGGCACTTGCCCCCAGTTCCCCCAGGGTGCAACCCCCCCCCTTTGAAATTTGTGAATAATCTCCTTTGAGTTTCTTTCGCTATGCAGCTGCTGCTTTATTTTCTTGTGGTGACTCCTTTGCCCCCACCCCCAACACCCCAACATACACTGTCCCTTGAAGACGTGCAGAATGAACACAAAATGGGCTGTTGTCTCTGTCCATTTTAGAAGATTCATTCACATTTTGTAGAAGGGATGGAAAGGGGTGTGAAAGGGAGGTGTGGCAGACAGAAGTGGTATTGGTGGGAGGGACAGAAAACAGGTGGTTTTGGTTTGAAGGCAAGAAAATCAATGGTAACATTGTTACAAGAATATATTTGATTGAAATTTAACGACTCTTTGGAATTACCAAGCACCAAGACATGTTATTTGCAGGAAGGAATGTAGTTAAATACATACATGTATAAAGGTCACGACCTTCACATTGATAAGGCAATCAACAATGCTAAGTATTTACACAAATTAATCTCCATAGGAATTCATCCTGTATGCTTGCCAATAGCAGCCAGTTACAGCAGGGACAAATTAATATCCATATCTGTTCTGTAAGTTACATTTACATTTCCATCATGCCAGAATATCTGCACACTGCATATCAAACTATCACAGTTTTATCTATGGAAAAAAGGTCTCCTAGGAAATGTAATACATGTACATACCCCATACAAATGGTGAATACTTCAAGATGCTTGAGAACTATGAGGTCTACAATCTGTCTCACAAATGACATGGAAAAAACCTGAAAACGACATTAACGGCCATTTAAGAAAAATATATAACAGTCTACACAAAACAGAGTTTGCTCGAAAGTTTAAGCAACTTTTGAACAAGTAGTAAACTTAAAAGCATGTATGATGGTTCCAAACTGGAAGCAGCATTTATACCCTCCAGTGCCGAGATGTTTTAGTAATTATCTAACCAGTGTGTTTGCATACACATCACAATGCTACATATAGGTCAAACTTTCAATAACTATCTTCCATGCCGGCACCAAAATACCAAAATACCAAAATACAAAATAAAAAGAGTTTTGAAAATTCTACCTTTGAGCAGCACTTGCAAATGTTCAAGCACTGAGCAACCCACAGCATGTTTGGCATCTTGTTTTTTTTTTTTTGAAGATGGATCTTTTATTTAAACCAAGACTACCCGTTTTTTTCCCCAAGAAGGTAGCTAGTTCTGTATTAATCAGAGTATGGCTTCCAACTTTCAGGGGACATCCTTGAATTCCTTCACATTTTTCCCTTTGCTTTGGATTCTGTTTTCCTTCAGGAGCAAAAAAGATGGCAACCGACAAAATAAAGGGGCTGGAATGACAAACATGTTCATTTTTCAACTTGGCCATGGCAGCTTGGAAATGGTAAATAATTCGACAAGGCCTATTAAGTACAGTTCCTTCTTCTTCCGTTAGCCATTCACTCTACCCTGCATGAACAAACATACATTGTTAGTTTATGTATGTCTGGCAACTCCCACCAGGAACTTGTTAGGAAGGGTGTAACTGAGCCCTTGCTGTGAATCATACTGACGTCGTTTTGGAATGCGGGGCTTTTCTGGATTAAAGTTCTCTTCCCAAACCCACGACTGTTTTGTGTCTGGTTGATTTGACAGAAAAGAAACAACCCTTTCAGGAAATGGCTAGATCTCCCTTATGCCAGGTGTGCAATAAACACGAGGGTGGATGTTGGTTCCCACTTTCAAATATTTCCTGATTCTATGTGATGCAGACCAAAAATAAACCTGCAAATAACCACAATTTTGACGGTGGCAAAATTTACTTTGCATTCCCATTTCGGTAAAGTATAAAACAGTCTTAAAATTTATCTTGTTTAACCTTTGAAGAGTAAATATAAACTTACTGCTTTCAAGCCACACTACAAGACCACTGCTCATGGCTGCTGACTGCAGAAAGTGTTGCCAATTAGAAAAACTCAACTTCGATGCAAAAGCTGGTTACCTGCTCCAATATCGCGCAACTAGTTTTCAGCCAAATTTATACCCAGTAAGCACTTTTGCTAAGTAAAGTTTTCCCCTTAAGCAGCTCTACATGCCCAAAAGAATTAGATTATTATTATCAGGCACTGCTTATAAAACAATCTTATATTTTAACACAATTTCCTTATTTTTCCAAGATATTTAGAGACAAAGATCATAGAGTTTGTTTATTTATTTGACCATTTACCTCGTTACAGGAAAAGCTTCTATTTACAAATCAGCCATTACAAAATAAAAAAAACATTGCACAGTATTTCTTTTTTTTTTCTTTTTTTTTTCACAGATCATGCAACATGCGAAAAGGACTTATCCTGTATAAAAGTAATCTCTTCCATCCTGATGATGTATGAGTTTGAAATGCTGACGCATCTACATGAATATGGCGACCACGACAACAAAATGCTACATCCTAAAACCTACTTCTCCGAGAAATACTTAGAAATCTGTTTGAATCTTTCAGAATCTGTCACTGTGCAGAAACGACACAGCACATTCTTTGTACTTGAAACTCTCCAGAGGCATCAAGCCCCATGTGAAGTGATGAATGATTCTTAATCCCTTAAATATTCCCAGTTCTCACAGGATAGCGTGCGCAAAGCTGTGTAGACAAAACGCCATTGTAATCATGCCGAGGTGACAGAAAGGGCTCGAGTCTGAGAGGTATGCCATCAATGTCCAATGCTGTCTACTCTTAAGACTTTAACCAAGTGATCATACAGGCGTTTCCAAGCCGATGGAAGGTTGAGGACTTTGGTCGTCATGGTGATCGTGATGCTGAGATGTTTGTCTGGATGATATTAAATGTGTCTCTTGTTCTTCGGCCGGTGAATGCATCGGACTACCAGGTAATGAGTCGTTCACTGGTAAGTCAATTGGGGTCGACACTGTCTCTGGATGAGAAACATTAGCATAGGGCGACATCCGGTACTCTGTTTGTCCAATCCAGACTTCTGTCGCATGATCTACCTTATTGGTTTTCCGTCCTGCATCGTTGCTCCCGTTCGACAATCTCCTAGTCTCCTCAGTGACATCTCCATGATGATGCCCCTGATCTTCCACTAGAGACAACGGCTGACTACTGGAATGCCCAGCTTTCTCTTTCTGCTTCTTGTCTGCTTTCTCAGCCTTCTTGGCCTTCTTTTCTTCTTTCTTCTCCTTGCTTTTGGATTTCTTGTCCTTTTTCTCTACAGATATCTTTCCTTTCTCCTTGTCTCCTGAGACTGACTCCAGGGCGGCCGCATCTGTCACCTCAGCCTTTGTTTGCTCTTTCCCTTTTTTCTTATCACTTTTTTCCTTCTTCCTCTCATCTTTCTTAGAGTCTTTGCTCTTGGATAATTTTTCAGCACCTGGACTCACTGGAGTGTTCACAGGGTTCCTGTTCCAGTCTCGCGGGGGATTGTCGACATGTATCTCCCGCACCATCTCAAATCGTTCACTGCTGAGATCGCTCATGGGTGACCGAGGATGAACATGAGGAGTTTGTTCTGTCTCCTCCTCGGGTGGCACCTCAACCCAAGCATCCTTGTGCTCAGCATGTGCCTTGTGCTTCAGCTCAGCATGCCTGTCCATTGCCAGCAAGTCCTGACTTCCAAAGCCCTCCGTCCGTTCTCTGTTGGGTGGCGGTTTCACCTTGCCTCGTTTCTTCTTTCTCAGATTGTCAATATCCCGCTGCATGGCAGCAGCTTTCTCGGGTGCCAACTGCCGTTCCTTGATGACCTTCCGTCTTGCCAACGAGAGTGAGTGTTCAGCTTCCATGTCCCTCTCAAAAACTCGAAGCTTCAACATCTGCAAAAACAAACCGTTGAAAATTACCTGTTGAGCAATCACTCAGAATGATGCATTCACTGACTCAGCACCCAATCATGTTTTTGTCTTCTGTTTCTGACACAACTGTCAATGTCAAGAAAATCACCCACATACTGTAGAAAAACAATTCAAACCTGGAAATAAATTTCCCTTTCAAATCCTAGGAAGGTGTAAGAGTAAGACCACAATGTCTCCAAGACAGAGTAAGAAATTCACCCCTCTCCCTGCCGGAATTTCAGTAGTCCCTATTTGAACCCCTTTCTAATGCTCCAAATCTTCTTTAAAAAGTCTTCCCCCTTCTCTCTCGATGGATCCGTCCCTTTCAGTATTGACACCTTCTCATTTCCCTACTTTTCCAAACTCCTGGTCGTACTTTGTCCACACTGGATCAACCACTGATTAAACACTATCTGCCCCCATTTCTTCTTCCACGGTGACTTTTCACCCAGATTCAATCATTATTCTTGGCCACACCTTCAACAATCTAGGCAACTGCCCCACCCACTTTCCAACTACCCAAATCCTTTTCTTACTGGTAGGAAATTGCTACACCTGTTTCTCAACCACCAGCAATTCCCAAGAGTCTAAGAACGGAGTGGTGAAAATCACCTCTGCACTCAAGAAGTCCTCTTGTGTGACGGATGCTGGGATGTTCCTCAGAACCTCCATGGTCTCATACAATCCCTGGCAATCTTTTAATTGCTCTGAGCGTCCCAGTGTAAACTTGAGTAAGACCAGGGCAACGCGGAACAAAACCTTCACACCTGACCAACAAAATGAGAATTATAATTACTCTGGGAAAATCAGCTGCTCCATTTCATGATGCAAAAATTTAAAAACTGTGAATAAAGAAAGAGAAAAGGAAACCTTTCTCAAAATACAATCAAAAGTAATAACAAATTATAAGAAAATCAATTTTCTTTTAGTAACGTGAACTGAGCGTGTAAGTTTCTCTACATTTGATGCACATATCAATTTTTACCACGCAGCACTGTTCCATGTGCAAGACAACAAGCAGTACTCCAAACACACCTTTGTTCATTTCCTTGTTGGTCAAGTAAGTCAACCCAGCAGCTTTACCTGTAAAATATCTCTAAGTGACACAACTTCAAGCTTGGCCTAAGTGTTTGTTGTATTTAAAACTTTCTAAGTTTAACGACTTAAAAGGCATAAAATGCAATTTGCCAAACCATTACCACCTGTAAATCTAAATATAGTACTAGCACTTTTGAAAAGACCCAACAAACGTCACTTCCTGACGGCAACAGAATCTGCTCAAGTCTGCTACCCTGCTTGCATCATTGTCACAATGTCTTGAGTCATGCTACTATTTCTGCCTACCTGATTCTACAAACCTAGCCTGGTTGCAACCCTCTAGGCTGGCCCTAGACCTAGCTTGGTCATTTCCTTTACCTTCACAGAAGAACATGTCCCAGACACGCAGGACGGATGGCCAGGGTAGCGTGCGGGAGAACATACACATAAACCACTCAGTCATGTATAGAATTGGGTCAATCTTGTGCTTTTTCTGTATGAAATAGAGAACGGAAAAACAAAGCCAGGCACAATGTTAGGTGTAGATGTATTCCAATTTGAACCATCCCAGATTCCCACAAATCTACGCCTACATGTGGCAGAAATCTACCTGATTCAAGGTCACAGTGCGTTTTGCTTACGGAGACAACAGAAATGTTGCCAATGTTCACAAGCACTGTTCAATTTAGATATGCACATAAATGATTGTGAACTCTGGCAGCATTTCTGGTCTGCACTCCGTGACAGTAATGCAGCCCAATCTCTGTAACATAACAGAGAGTTTGTTGGTCATTACACACTGGTTGACCAGTTTAGAATGGTGTCAGTAATCTCACTAAGACATTGTGGCGTGAACAATTTCACAAAATGATTGCGACTGTCTCTGAGCTAACACGGCTGCAGTGGAAAACCTGACTGGGGTTGCTGCAAAAAAAATACGATGTGACAACTTTCATGCAAAAACTTGATTTTTCTGTTTTTAATAATTGTTGTTGCCATGGTTGTTTTTTCTCCCATCTAAATGACCGAGGACTCAGACTTGGAGTCTTTGAGGACATAAATTGACAACAAGCCTTTCAACAAGTGTCTATTATTCTTTTCCTCACCAGGTGTTTGTAAGCTGTTGGTGATTCTTTCTTCGTCAGTCCAGCCAGTACCATGCCATCTATCTGCACAGCCTCCAGGCCAACACTGTAATACCCCGTCAGGTATTTCTCACAGATCTGGACTAAGGCCCAAAATGCATCCTAGAGGACAAAAAATGAAAGCAGACAAACAAAAACTGTGAGAAGACAATCAAATTTCCAGCAACATAACGATGGTCCCTGAAACCAAGCTGTAACAAAGCATAGGATCAATGTTCACTCATGGCATACATTAATGATGGGGGATGGACAGTGCCAAGTTATAGTACAATGGAACTGAGGAATGACAAAAAATGTCTGGAAGTTATGACTGCGGTTGAAACAACACTTGCGCTCATGGTAGCCAGTGGATTGTGGCTACAGCTTCTTCCCATTGACATGTGTGTAATTCCTAGCGACAGCTAATTGATTTGGCCATGGCTTCATATTCATTATGGGATATGTTCGCAAGTGAACAGTCAGCTCATACTTCAATCAACCTGCACTCCTGCAGTAATGACAACAGGTGTAAAATTTCATTTCTTTTTTTAAATATTGTTGATCACAAACCATGACCAAGTGCCAGTTGCATATCTAGATATGTTTCTGGAAAGGTAAAGTTATTAAATAAGCAACAGAATACACAGACAATGAAGTAAATGTACATTAACTCTGTCAAGCTCCATCCAAGCAATCACACACACAAAAAACACAACTGACAACTAAACTCAAAACTACGACAGGGAACCTTCCGTTCAAATCCCGGGCCTGTCCTACCAATTTATGCCTTTTCCTTCCATTGTCGTTACTGCAGCTGTTCCAGTTTGGCTTTTACACTCATATTGATGATGTTTGTGTACATGGGCAAGGCTTTTAACTGTGCATGTACACACAGAATGCCTTGTGCATACTGGAACAAGGGCATTACAGATCACAATGTACAATGTTAAAGAGACATGTTTATTGAACAGGCACATTTCCACAGGGAGATAAACATTGAACTGCATTTGTGAGTTTGGGCGATAAACGCCTCTCCTATAATCACCCTAATGGATCCAGGGGTGCCAATTATCCCTGCACTGCACCTGTTCTTTGTAGCTTGCCACGTCATGTACATGTATGTACCACTCCATTATGAATCACAAAGACCAGATCCTACATTTGAACAAGTGAACAATGTTACTGAAAATTATGCTACAGCGACCCCCCCAAAAGAATCCTTACTCTTCCATTCAACAACCAGATGTCCAACAAATCCAAGGTCTTTCCATGACATTTGAATAAAACTTCACAATAAATCAGTCTATGCACAGTGTATATTCGGTTGGTATTTCCTCCATTTTTCCATACCTTACGTGTGCAGTACAATGCTGCAATGCCTAAATTGCTATGTCCACACATGAGACATCAACATTTATGCCGACAATTGGCCTATCCCCCCCCCACTACAGTCATCTGGTCTGTTCTGAATACATTTTTTTAACATCTCAACTTACAAATCAAGAGACTTATAACCACTGTAATTGCAAACTGGAAGCAAAAGTTAAGATAACAAGTGTATAGACTTCCCGAGGGAAAATTCGGGGCTCTTCCTTGATCACACATGTAAGGGAAATCCTAAATGGTTTCCATGGTAGGATTTTCCCTTGCTTTTCTATCATGCCCATGACTATGATACTATAATAAGGAAACACTCCTCAGCACAGGTGGCTCTTAATGAGCTGTAAGCTCCATCGATTATAGATGATTGCCGATATTGATATATCGGCGGCCCGATATCGATAATACGGACATATCAAATTTGTTTGAAGAATTTATGTTTCCAAGCTCAAAACCAATGGCATAACGCATGCTTAATGCCGAACACCTTTTGCAGTTAGGTGGCTTAGGCCCCTAACCATGCAGCATGCGATAAGTCTGCTGGAATTGGAGAGCTTTTTTAATCTTCCCCAAACAAAAGAGCCTCTGACGACACCAACAACCTGCAGTCAGAACTTTATATTCAAATGTGAAGGCAGGCATACTACGGCCAGTCCAAGATCTGAGAGCCCGGCTTCATTGCTTCCTGGGACAGTAAGTTCCTCCTTCAACCAATCACCACTGATGATATTGCTACGCCACAATACGACATGAATATACATCACTCAAACTATTACGTGTATGCAGAGAGGGCACAGGAATCTCATGCATCTGTTACAGATGGGACATTTCTTCCTTTAGAATTTGCCTGCTGTTTTTGATTTAATTCTTTCTTTAGACATTTGTGGTATTTTAAGTCTAACCTGTTCTGTAGCAGACCCCATGTATTGTGCTTTGTACCCAGTATTCTTTTGTTAAGATGTTGCCCAGTGGGCTGACCGGTTATGTAATGGCCCTTTTATTATCTGCTGGGTGCACATGTATTTAAGAAGTGGGTTGTGTGGGCGTCACACCACAGCCACCCGTTCAGCCAGGGGCTCTGTTCTTTTTTTCATTTGATGGGTGTCGCCAACCTTCATCACTCCAGCCAATGTCCAATTGGCCCTCCAGCTATACACTGCCAGCAGATACAGCGAGTCACCGCATGGCCTGGGACCAGACCGGTTCTGAGGCACAACCCCAGATGACCTGAATCAGGCCAACCGGGTGCACCAGGCCAGTGCTTCAGCCAGCTGTGCCTGAGTTGTCCCTCCGCAACAGAACACCAATAGTCAACTTGACAGCGCGGACCCAATCAAGTCCTCAACAACAACCTATAAGTAATTATGTAATTTTATAAACAAATAGAAACCTAGATTTAAATTGCTTTATTATTTTTGGTATGTAAACTGAATAAATTTCTGTAAATATAGTTGCTGGTTTCCTTTTCTCTGCTGTCATGTTCGTCTCTGTCGTGCCCTACTTCATTTTGGTTCTTTTAATTAGTTGCACGTAACACGTCATTCATACAAGTTCAGGCAAAGGCTACTTCTTATCCACTTGACGTTTTTACCAAGTGCCATATATGAAAAAAATACACACACAAGTACCAGGCAAAATTCACTGATGTTGAAGTCACAGCCACAAGTAAAACAGTCTTTAAGCTTCATGGTTTCCGGCCATCAAAGCTCTGCTGCGCCACGCATGCAATAACCAATGAGGTTTGGTACCCGGACACAAGGGTACTTTACAGTTTATTTGTGTACGCATTTTCCTTTGCGTGGAAAGGTGCCCTGCTCAAATTTTTTTAACCACTTTTTTATATACCCAGCAAGAAATGAGACCGAGGGGTACCCCCCAACATGTCCAATTCCTATACACATTCCAGACTATTGTTACTTAACAAATCCCCCCAAGATGTCTGAAAGGAATTCCCCAGATTCTTGCAAGACAATGACCCACACAAATCAGGGGGGGGTTCTCTCCGTCTCATACCTTGCTGCATGTGACTTTTTATAAGCTTTTGTGAACAGGAAAACAACAAATCATGGGTAAAAAATTTGCTGACTGCTATTCTTAACTATGAAAAACAGACACTTTTATTCCAAGACAAAATACTAGCAATAACAACAACTACTGTAACTTCATTTTTTTATTATATCAGTGCTTTTGATTTATCAGTTTCAATGTTAAAGTGATATCATTGATATCGATATCAAAGCAAAATAGATATATTGGATATTATCTATATATTGATGAACCTTAATGAGCTATTACACTGTTCAGGTCTCTCCTGCTTGAAAATGGAAGAATTGGTCTAACAAATACAACATATGACATTTTTGGAAGTAATTTTTGTTTCCATAGATCTGCACACATGTGCAAGGTGCTTGATATAAGCTGCTTAATGGTGGATACAAACTTTGACTTCAATCGTGAGCAACAGGAAAGGAAAAACTAGCTTTACCACTGCATAAAAAAATAAGTGGAACCAAAACTATGCATTCAGCTGAAAAACTTGGCAACTTTTTTTTCAAAATTTGCCAACCGGGACCTGCTTATGGAAAACCCAGCTATGACGGAAACACTTAACCAGCTACCATCTAAAGCAAGCGTCACCGTATGACCTATTTTATATTGCCTTCACTGCCATCCTAACACATGCATGTAAAATTCAGCAGCAGGGATACTCTAAAAGAGTCTGCAGAATCTGCTTTGCATTGTTCAAGGATCAGACTCCATGAAAACCTTGCTGAACTCTGAAGGGAAACCCAGTGGTCAAAGCAGACTTGACAAAACACTTCCCCACACTGGTGTTATTTTTTCTTTATTCACGTAGAGAAACTTTCCCTAATCCCTTATAATCCCAAACTCCTACAGAAAAACTCTCAGCCTTTGACGCTTCTGGGTCAAAAAAAAAATGAAAGGGCTGAATTCTTTTCATGAAAGCAGCAATGGAAATATTGATTACTCCTAAACCTTTTTACAGCAACAGAAAGCTAATATGCAAGAAACCATTTTTTTTCCCTCTTGGCCTCTCGAGTGTTTACACTTCATAAGCACATACACCTATGACATCCTTTTACTTTCAGGTCATAGACTGCATTTCAACAGACACTGAAAACATTTCAGTACTGTAGAAAATCAAACCAAAGGATCTGAAATATTCAGGACTTCGTCATTGTACGGCCAAGGTAATATAAATGTATAGTTTTGTCAGACAAGTGTAAAGGGACAGATAACAAAGATGTGAGATCTGCATTTCTCTTGCTGTCCCAAGTTTATGTATTAGTACATACACGTACCTACAATATAATATGTAATGTTTACAAATGTCGAAGATGAAAGGGTCGAAAATTGTTTTTGAACTACATGTTATTGTTAACATATCAATCCAAACATGCACATGTATAGATGTAAATCCAATCTAAATACCAACGCAGTGAACAAACAGCAATGAGATTGGAAGCTTGGCAATGTACGCCCATGACGTCCCCTAGTTGGTACTACAGAGTCCAGCAATGAAGAGGTTGGCTTCATGAAATGGCACATTTCTCAGCCTTCAGATGTATACACCCCCCCCATCTGTCAGGATCAGAGTACTGATGGATCGCTTTCTAAACAACACTGACTCCATACAACGATGCTTGCCAGAGCGGTGAACTCTCTAAACATACTGAATGTATCTCACAGGCACCATTGATCCTGCCACCTCAAGACTACATGTAGTTACTCTCTGTGCATGATGTTGGAGCCGTGCTAACCTGTACAAGGTATCTATACACCTGTAATCTTGCCAAGGGAATCTGCAATAGAACACTGTTCATATTCAAACATGGTTCACTGCATCTGACCTGGTTGTTAACGGCAGAAATAATTCAACAGTTAATCCACATACATGAACCTGTATATGCTTTTCAGCATATTCTATCATGGCTGGCCATACACATGCACATGTGCATGTACATGTGCATTCTATGTACAATGTACTGTGCTGAATCATGAAGTGATCAGGGGCCAAACACAATTTTTTTTTTCTTGAAAGATACAGAGAGAAACGGGATTGTCTCATTTCCTTCCTTCCAAAGTGTGTAAAAAGCCCCAAAATGCAATGCCATCCCTCAAAAAGGTCATATAAGGTTACAGAGATAAAAATCTCATTACTCCAGCCACATCAAGTTTGGCCCCTTCCCTAAATATCTGGTTCCGGATCTGCCATTTTCAGTGAACCATAGGCCTCCATAGTTCCCTATATACAGCTGCCTATTGAAGAGTACTTGATACCCTACAGGTAATCATAAAAAGCATGGAAAACATTTAATCAATTCGTACACTGCTCCTGCTTCAAATAGCACACTCTTACGGGAGGGGAGGGGACAATCTACCTCGTTAAGGAGGTAGGCTATATAATTGTATCCTGTCCGACTGTGTACACTTGTAGTTAACATCTGTTTTCAATCATGGTGTGATCAATTCCACATGCACGAAGACTAGAAATCCAGGGAACCAAACTATGCTTGTCTGCCTAAACACGCCCACCATACATGTACATGGACATGGACAATCAACAATCAACAAATATCTCAGCCAATTTATTCCCATCATGTGCTATGTATTTTGTTGTCAATTAAAACAAGTTGAATGTGTTTGATGAAATTGGGTGTCGTGACTGACATTTGTGCACACCAGACAATTGGAGCCTAAGTCAAGTGTGCTGTCAATTGGCCTTTAGCGGGTAAGCGTCCACACAGCAACCATGTAGGATGTTTTGTCAAAGAGAATACGTTATAACTAGACCATGTATCAAGTGGTAATTGCTTGGTTTTCATCACACATATGTATGCACACAGGGCTCATACATTTCAACCGATACACGTACTAAATGTACAATAGGCCTGTGGCTACCAATAATGAAAGAAATTTATGGTTTAGCTCTAACAGATTCAAGTTTGGCGTGACTTGGTTCAGTAATGTTCTGCACATTGAGCCTTTAATTGGCTCGTGCTAAAAGTGTGTGTGTGTGTTTTTTTTTTCGGCACAAAAAATTTCAACTCGAGAGCAACTGTCAAGGCAAAATCAAAATGGCGTCTACGATTTCCTTGATCAACTTCCATCCCTACGGGTGAGTCACCCCAGCCACTGTGTCTCCCTTCTGCCTGGAGGGAAATCAGGTTAATTTATTCTTCAAGTTGACGTCCTTGAATACAGAGCTATTGTTTTTCGTTGGTCAAACACTGGCTACAGGGCCACTGGGCTTTTGTGGATTAAGGATGTTTCAATTTGCAAGGATTGCATTACAGTGTCTAGCTGTAAGCCTAAGACGATTGTTCGCATTGTTCTCAGAAGCCATAAAATACAATAGGTAAGACAATGTATCATACAGTGCTGTGGCACTATGAATGCTTGGCTTTATTGTTCTCTGTCCAAGTAACAATGGAAGTAACCTAGCCAGAAGTAGTAATCTGTAGCGCTAGGTCCTTCAGGCTCAGGCTACTACTTAGTATTTTGTAGTACTGAGTAGTGTAAGCCAAACAATATGCTTGGCGGTTAGGGTTAAAGAGACTTATGTGACTGACACTCCAGAACCAAACTGTACTAAGTGAGAAAGCACAGAATCCCTTCAGGAGATAAAGTGTATAAACACCCAACCAATAAACATTCGTTAAACTACGATTTGTGCCTATTAGGATAGAGTTCTCTACTACCAGGGCTGGTGAAGATTCTATTCTTAGCTTGCGGTAAGCAGTGTTGTTATATTGGGTCTCTATTCTATTAAAGTCAACTGTCTCTTCCGCAGAACCAAATCATCACTGCGTGTGCGGATAAAAACAGACCTTAAAGTACTAGTCCACTGTACAACCGAACTATCAATAAAAACATGGAATAACTAAATCTTTCAATCCTTGCCCAAACTTTTCATATTTCTTTGGCAAACTTCTTCTCTTTTGTCATAAATCTAGGGCCTTAATGCATAAATTCATAACAAACAGAACAGCTTCCGGGACTTTGATTACAGTTGTGAACAGGGTTCATGCAAACTTCTGACAAATACAGGTACCACACAATGACCTGTAAAAATGCCCGTAATGTGAAGTTGTTAAAGGTCTTTGACAACGAGAGTTAAACATAAAAAAGGCTTCTTAAATCTCTATCATGTACATGTAGCCACAGCCCCCTAAGAACTTCTGCACTTTGGTTCTAGCAAGCTAATGAAGTATGGAAAGTGAAACAAGAGATTCACCTTATGAAAGTTCAGTTCCATGGTGACTCAATAAGGCAATGTAACCATATATGTGTAGGCCCAAAACAGAGAGCTAACTATGCGCGAGGTACATGTAGAATGAATTTTCAAAGGCAAAGAAAATTTACAACAGCAAAAAATCCTAAATTCTAGCAACTTTTGGATGTGAAATGACCGTAGCAAAGCAACAGTGTTACTCATCAATTAAAGAAATTAATATCACATGAACACCAAAACAAAAAGGCGTCAAAATACACTTTTAAGTGCCGAACGAAAATAGAAATAGGGCTAACTTGGACACAAAGGTGCATTTTCAAGGGTAAATTTAACCATCACAATGCACAGGCCTTTTAATATTATGAAACAAGTGGCCAAGCTGCCCATGTGAACAACAGAACAGCTGAAGGACCAGTGAAGTGTAATGAGTGATAGGCATGAGTAATCAACAGATGTACAAATCTCCACAACACCACAGGACATCCCGATTTCACTGTTACAGTGCTGGTCAGGGGAGGATACACTAGATCTATTTAATCTCGACATTTCCTTATCCCAAGCAGACGCCAAGGAAGAACACGAGTCACATCTTGTCACACACTCGGCTGACTAATTGATGACGAACTGATTGAGAACACTGCCAAAAGGTGTCACACAAAATGTGACCTTCCCGACAAACTTTAAATGGATCAGAGGCCAGATATGGAGCAATAGACAGGGTTAAAGCCAAGCTTTGTACATGGCTCTAAGCTACATATAGTGCATGCAATGAAAGCTTCTTGGTAATACGTTCAACAGATGATCCTAAGACGGTCTGAAAGTCTAGCCGGTGGAAGGTGATATCACATGTACCTATTGGGGAGCCAGTGGCTAGTTGCTGTAGCCACTTCCCAAAGAGGTGTGTGCTGTTGTCAGCCACAGCAGCAATTATAGGAACAGTCTAGCCTTAGTACGAAAATTATTGATGGCTGAAGAAGGGTTGGCAAAGACAAGATGACGAGCCTACGTACCTCAGCCGGCATGTGCATGAGCAACACGGCAGCAACAGGTGCCTGTGCTTGGCAGTACCCATCCCGTGGGTTGTAGATGCTATAGGCCTTCAGAATGCGGAACAAATCCTGCTGACCGTGGCCATCGCGGCTGGCGAACATCTCATGGAAGGGGAACTGTCGGTCCAAATCCTTCTGGATGACCTCGATCCACTTGGGGTCACCTTCGGAGGAGTCCAGCTCCTGCGGGTCAGAGAGAAACTTGTTACATTTTACTGGGCAACGTGATTGGTTATCAGTCACTAGAAATTCCTGAAGAACAGCTCTGCATAATGACCACAGCTGCAAAGAAAAACTCCAATGTCTGCTTCCACAGGACACAAAATGGCTTCACTATAGATACAGACAACATGCATCAATGCAGATAGGTCCCATTTTGTGTCCATAAATTATGACAATAGCTCCGACAACTCTACTTAGGTTTTCACGAGACAAGGCTGCTCTTCTCAGCTCAAAATGCTCCAAGCAGAACGTGCCATTCAAATATCTTGTTAATGACCCTGCCTTTATGGAGGCTACAAAATACGGACTACAAACAGAAACTTGGAAATGCTGCCAAACGTCTACATTCAGCAAAATATAAATGACCGCATCAGACTAACCTGCCATCTCGCTTTATTCTGTTCATAAAGCTTCTTGCTTCCACACAAATACTGCCATGCTCTGGGACGTATAGAACAGGGAATGCCCTTCCGACATCGTTCCCGAACCTATGCATCGATTTAGACACAATGAATCTGTCAAAGAAGTTTCAAATGTTCGTGGGCCTCAAATCGAAAGCGTTTCTGGGGAGGGAAAGTTTAGAGTTGGGGAAGGGAGAGGGGTTGAAGAGGGAGATAAGAATGGTCAAAAATTGCAGATCATCATCTATTCTAAACATGTTCCAATTTAAAATGAACAAAACACAGAATTCATGCCAGATCAGACCATTGAGCTTCTAGATTTCTTAAGAGCGTGTTTAGTGCAAATTCACCCAAATTTATCCACTTAAACACTGCTTCTCTGTTTATTTGAAAACACCATGGAGCTTTCATATTTCTTGTTAATGATATGTTTGATGGAAATTCACCCAAAGTTACCAACTAAAAATGTGTAGAAACATTTTGATAAAATGAAAACACCGACATCTCATCTTCCTGACCAAAGATTTTTAGGGCACTAACACAGCTATTAGCCTCGCATTCCTTTTATGGTCTTTATACCAGTACATGTAATTTTGGTTTTCTTTTCTTTGTAATTTTTGTATTCCTTTTGGCAGCAGCTTTTTTACCTTCTTGGGTTTTTTATTCATCCATTTATCCCAGTCATCCAGCATGTCCAGCCATTTGATCTCTCGTCGTCTAATCACCTGCACCGGGGTATTCCAATCCCTGACATGTATAGGAAATTAAACAACGTAATGAAATGTATTTGTCGTCCGAGGTCACCTAATGATGCTTATTCTGCACCGATGGGCACTTCACTGACCCTAACAGGTCACAGTTGCCATTTGAATGCTTTTGTTCAACTGAAAGAAAAATTGCACAGTTACATATGTACAGGCGGATGTTGGGAAACAGCTTTCGCAGCCCTAAAAAACGTTACAATTTACCCAATCGGCTAAAAAATTGTAACGTTTTTCTTTCAAGGATATCTCAACGGAAAAATTAATCCAAAACAGTACAACAGCACAAAATTAAGAGTGCAACATAAATTACAAGAAATATCATTAAAACAGTGAAGATTATTTCACACAATAAAACCAGTGAACTAATCAGTTAAGCAGAACCAAGTCTGACAGTTCTTTTTCAATGACTCTTTGAGTATTACCTGTAAGTTTTGCCCTTATCAAGCTGCACTTTCTCCCGCATTTTGCCTGTTTTATTCAGGTCATCTTTTCTTACTTGCCGTTTAGTTTTCCATGCAGGGATGATACTGTTTCCTTGCTCTACAGTTTTTCTAAGCCTTTTTTTCAGTAAGCATATTCTCGGTAAGCTGATGTATATACTTTCTTAAATTGACTTGAGCCTAGTTATAAATGTCAAAAAGAAAAATTCAATTCTATTTCCTGAATCCCGTAGACTTGTGCTGAACTCCAATCATACAGGCTTCAAAATCGGTCTATCTTTAGCAGCAGTCAGAATTTATTTTGAGACCCAAATTATGTTTGTTTTAAAACTGCCAGATTATGTACAGAACTGTACACTACACAGTAGTTCAAACGTGTACAAGTGTACATATGCAGCTGTTCACCTACATGTACATGTACATGTGTGTGTGGTGACCAGCTACGACAGTGTGGTAAACCAAGGAAGGTGAACTTCCTGACCTTTGGACAAAATTAGGAAGCCGACAGCCGACATTACGGAAATCAGAGAAACATTCTCTACATCCCGGTCAGGTGAGTGCATTGGCTTCAGATGGCAGGCAGGCCCTTGGGATTGGATAAAAGGTAGATCTCTTGGGGGAGGGGGACAGAGCTTGGGTAAGAGGGAGGGAGAAAATATAGGGAGAAAGGCTTGCGGTAGCACCTACTGCTGTCTTTCACCATGAACTGCAGGAAATTCCATCAGGAGGAAATAAACGAATCAATCTAGAAAGTATCACAATTTGAATAGCCCTGAGTGGTCAGACCGGTGAGGGGGAAGGGCTGGGACGCAGATATAGGGTGGGAAGTGTCAATATTCCGTTGAGTAAAGCGGCAGATGATTCCATATTCGGTCCACATTGCTGGTGATGAATTCGGAATTTGACACAGATGATGAATAATAAATTTAACATGGATCCACTGTTCTTCAAACTGTCTAATGACATCCGAAAATTGGAAAAGTTGATTGGATTTTGCTGATCAGAAAGAAAATGAAGGATTTGCAAAGACATTGAGTTCAGCAGGCAGCGTGTTCAATTTCTGGTTGGCAAAGTTTCGGACCATGCAATGTCTACATGACATCAAGTTGAAAATCTGATACAAGGCAAAGAAATATACTGCAATATAAACACACCACACATAGAGGCCATCGGATAACCCCGACAGCAGGAAAAGTGTCATGAAATCGGATCACTTACCATTTCCTAATTTCTATTTTAATTATCTCCACTATTGCTGGACGGAGTAATATTATAGCAGGAATTTCTACGTGTATATCGTGAGTAAAAACTCGAGTTACTACTGAAGTTTTGTTACGGATTTATGTCAACGTTACTACAACAACCCATACAATCAGCCCAAGCAGTGTGTGTGATATTACAAAACATCATACATGTAGATGTTTATTTATCTAAGTGGCAAGACCAGTGCTTTGGCAATTGTATCTCGGGTAAAAGGTTAAATCCTATCCACACTGTTACCCTGGTAGGAATCAAACCTGAAGCTGCCATTCTGCATACAGTTACATGTACCTGCATCTGTTACAAACAGAGTGGGCTTCTGGAAATGATATGTGCTCTAAACATATTCATAAATTAAAGTGCTGCATACATGAATTTGGTACCACAATTTGATGAAAACACTGCATGTGATACACATTACATGCGTACATGGCACATTTCAATGCATACGTTGGGCGCAACCAGTCAATCTGCACCATCGCCTGATTACTCAGGGTACCACTGGTCAATCCTGCATGAAATCTCCAACTTACATGTAACTTTCCTTCTTGTAAGCCATCTTTCACAATTATGAAATGGAAAGACAAGGCAACGGGCTGATGGCAGAATTATTGACACATCGTGCAGTAAGATGGAATGATCACGTGCAAAGATTGGGCAATCAAGCATATCGACCAAGGGTGCTGAACACAATACATACATGTACATGTACACGAATACATTTTTATACACTCTACAAAGATGAATAAGAGGTCTAGATCGTAAAAAGTAGACAAGTCTGTTTGTTGAACTGACCACTAATTATAAGCCCACTGTTTTAATCAAATGTACTGGTGCATCATTCCGGTACATGTACACTTGCCATACATGCCGTGTAGCAGGTACATCTAATCGATCAAATACCATTTAAAATAACATTGATTAACATTAGTTAAGGCCACCAAAAAAAAAAATAGTTACTGATGCCTATTTACTTTCCATTCCTACTCTGTCGTCGTGACATGAAAGTTTTTTAGGGAAGAAAATTTGGGCGATATATTGAAAATTGGAAAGAAAGAAAAATGTGTCTGCTGTAGTTTGAATGTGGTGCAAACAGGTTCAGTATCCTTATTTTACACACAACTGGTAAGCTATGCTTCAAAGTGTTGTTCATTTCATTTGAAATAAACATCACCTAACCTCTGAACTGCTGCTATTTTTAACCGGTTAATACTCACATGCACGCTGAATCTGCATGAAAAAATCCCCCCCCCTCCAAAAAAATCTACCTACCTAGCCTGTTATCAGATACCATGTAAATTGTAATCAGCTCCGGGTGGGGACAAAGGAGGGCATGTTTGGAAATGAAATGGACAGTCTTTTGGTACGCATTCACGGCACATGCGCGCAAGTTTATGTGTGTTTGACAAGGAGCATGCTGAGTAGGCGCGACAAATTTTATCTGGAATGTACGGTCTTCGCGTGCGCGCCGAACGCGTGCAAGAACCCGCTCGAAAAACTTCATACCATCTGTCTTTCTTTCGCCGGTGAGGGCGCACTTCAGCTCAGGGTGGACAGGAAACAGAACTGTTTTTTGGGAGGAGGGAAGCTGATCAATAAATTTTAGTAGAATGGAGGAGTAAAATCAGTACACACTCTAGAATGCAGATTCACACGTACGTTATTGCTAGGACTACATGTATACTGCACATGTAGCCATGTATGAGTTTGGTTTGTTTCCAAAAGGTCACATTTGACGGTAACCTCAGAGTTTCAGGTCAAATACAAACAGCATGTTTGTCATTTGAATACATACTATGTTGCACATAGGTTGTCATTGTAATGGGTGGTCATAAATCTTTACACTATGCTACAGGTAACTGAATAACTGTTCAGGTGAGGTCAAGGTTCATGAGAATTGCCTCTTCAGCAAAAACTACATGTAGCCCAAAACATTTCTTTAAAAAATACATGGCAAACATTTTCAAAACGCCATTTCTGCTGGTATTGATTAAGACACACTTTTCACTGTCAAGTTACACCTATCAAAAGCCCATGAAGAAGTCCCAACGAAAAAAGTCATGTCAAGATCTTCACGTGGTGTGCTGGGGCATTCCAGGATATACTCAATGGATAAATGATACTGTGGTAGCAACCAATGAGCTACCAGATACCATGGCTGGCCGACTTATTTTCTAAATTAATTAGGTTAGGTTACATGTTCTGGGAACATGCTGAGAATAGACCAGGTTGAATCACAAAATCTGCAGGCCCTCGGGCAGCCAGACTAACCTTAAACAATGCCTCAAATGGACCGTTAAAAATAACAAGCTGGTCTTCCAACTACATTGTACATGTACATACAGAGCATACGTGCGAACACAAATGAAACCATTTAAAAGCCTGTCGCAGCACTGGAAAATAAATGTCTCAAATGTTGGCATAATGCAACCAATCTTGCGTTCATAACCTGTACAGAAAATGGTAAGTATACAGTGAAAGTCTTAAATAAAAACCTTTTTAGAGTTAGTCCACTTCTAAAAATGTGGAAATCTTTTTCTTAATTTTCCACAAATTCTTGCAAGTTTTTGGTGATCAAACCAAATGAAATGAATAAATCCGTCTTTAGATGGCCAAAGATACTGCCTGATGCAAGAAATAAATGTGTGCCTTTTAACAAGTTGAAATGCAGTGTGTAATCCTACGGGTCATTCTATAAATTAAGGGTCAAATCTTTTTTTGCTTCCCTGTCACATCTGACAATGTGACATATGACTGTGTAAGTTCATAACACATTCTCTAATTTCCAGGTGTGATAAATTAATGCAAATTGCTTGCCACACAAATAGAAATAGTTTGAAATCAATTTCAGTGATATTTCCATGCCATATTATACAGGTCAGGTGTACACGTAACTGGTATGCAAACATGTCACACTTTTGGACCCCGAATTTACTGAATGACCCATATACACTACCAGACACTTAACTGAAAATGGCAGGTACCTTGCTCAATGTTATGATGTTACCGCCTGAAACCTTAACAAAAACAAACATTCCTTTTTGGCTCAGTTAACAAGTTCTGCGGCTTCCAAGTATTTTCTGGTACGTGCATATTTCCAAGGCACTGTAACGCGAGGCTGTTTGCTGGAGAACCAGGCTACGACAAAATATGTCACCGTGTTACACTCACGGTGACACAGCGGGACATGCCAAAGTTTGGCTGGAAAGAAACTCTTCATGAGAAAAAGGGCATGGGCAAAGGACAAGTATCGTGAAACTGTGCTGAGATTAATTAAATACAAGAAAACGAGCACAGTAAGGGGGGGAGGAATGAGTGATTCCAAGGAGAAATGAGCAAAGGAGAAAGAGGAAAGAGCAATATCATGCCCATAATTGAACCACTACTGTAGGGTGTATTCTGAACACTTATTAAGTCTTTGTAAAGATGAAATTCCTGATTTCTTAAAAACTACACGATGTTGATCAGGTTAACAAACATTTTCATACAAATCAATCTTTGAGTCACTTACCACTGACTATAGTTCAATCCCTTTTATATATATACAAATATATACATGTATACAAATATCTTTTTGTCAGCACTTACGAATCTTTTGTAAACTGTTTGCCACCTGTGAAGCCAAACCGATCCGTCTGCTCTTTGGGTCTTGTTGATGCCACCATGCCATTGGCTGTTAGCCCTTCTTCATCAGCCAATGAGGATGGGCTGGGCAGGGCATTAGCATCCTCCTCACTGGAGGCAACCGAGACTTCATCAGTGGGCAAATCCTCAGCCACATCGTGTCCATTATTCATAGCCATATCCATTATTTAGTTCCAAGCAGCACTGATGATGTTATTTACTTTGACCAAGCGCTTTGTCAGATCACTATGCTGAGGAAAAAGATAAACAATTTCTGTGTATTGTTGGGCAGAATGGTGAGCCTGTCAAATATCAATTCAAAATACTAAAGACTGCAGCTCTAGTAGCCAGAAGAATCCTAATCAAACATGTTACATGAAACTCAAATTAGGGAAAGCTCACTTTAGGAAACCAGCTTGAGTTATGTACAGGACCAAATTCTTCTGTAACATAAAATGAAAATTGAAAATTCAAACTTATCTAATTTTTCCAACGTTCTCTGCAGTTCATATGCGGGCATCCCATGTGAAAACTTCAGGTCATATGTAGGTCAGGTCACAAACTAACATACATACGGTCTGATCAAGTGTCTTAGCTATTTGAATTTCTAGCCGTACTACCACATGGCCAAGCGACCTTTTGCTAATGGCATAAAGGGCACTAGCGTATGCCGTACATGCCATTAATTCTACTACAACAACAACAACTAACATACATGTGTACCAGTAAAGGCAAATTTAAATCAAAAACAAAATTTATATTTCTGATGACAATACAGAAAGTCTGTCAATTTGAGATATTAATTAAAAAGGGAAACACTTGCGGGGTAAATTACCTTCAGGGTAAAAAATCCTTTTAACCCCTCGAGTATGATTAGTGTACATTGATGCATACTACATGTACATGTATTTGACTAGGCAAAAATTAGGGAAAATTTTCATTTACAGTACCCAAGTGACAATGATAGCATACTCAGAAGAATAAACAAGATGGTAGAACAATGGAGGAAGGAATACATCTCATCAATGACGTCGAGAAAGAAAAAATTTCCTATCTATTGCATATTTCTACAGATAAATTTGAAAAAAAGAAATACATTTTGTGGGCCTAATATTAGGCTTACCCACCACAGAAGGGACAGGCCTAGGACTATATAATTCAAATCACTAGGCTTAGCCTACCTTTGCTTTCTGTCATAGCATGGAAGATTAAGAACATTCCTCCATTATCAAAGTGTCATAATGGTCATGGCATACTATTTGAATAAGCAACTTAATCAGTAGACTTTGAATGTGGCCCCAGTAAATATGATCAACTAGCTAGGTAGGAAAACCTCCACATCATGATGAACATAAGATTCCTCCAAAATGTGCTTGATTTAGTACGCCCCCTCTTTTTTAGTTTAAGGGACGTTTTTGCTTTGACATTCGTACGCGATGATCTACATTTTCAATGTAGGCTACAGGACATGTGTACACGGATATGAAGTACATCAACAGGACCCACTCTCGGTCGTACATGTAACGGACCATGAACGGACTGACAAAACCATGAACGAACCAAGTGAAGAGACCGAGGAATATGCGAAAAGGGAGTAGCAATTCTGCTGAGAAAAATCAATCTGCAAAGAGAACTTACTGCTTATAGTCATATATCACCTCTCTGTAACCCATTTCTTTGACATCAGAAATTTCTCCGTACTCGAATCCTCCATCTGAACAACAGGCGGCTCGATTGATTTCCACGATGATCACGTACAGAAACGGGATCGGGACGGCAAAATGCAAAATGCTTTTAGTGTATAAAATGCATACGGAACTGAAATAAGACTGGTTCTATTCCACCGCATTTTTAGTTCTGATGGGACGTGAATGTTTCTGGGTACACGACAAAAAGCGGAAGTCGCATGCTGCTAGCCCATGCGCACTAATGTTTTGGTTTTAAAGGGCCGGTTGACGTCTTCCAGTAGGGAGAATTTGAAACAACCCCCTGCGATGTTACGTGTGGAATAAAAATAATTGTCTTATTTCACCCAATACATTTCATGCCCCACCCATTTTTAATTCGGTTGAATTGGGTAACCTGCTTCTACCCATTTACTTGAGATGTTGCAGCCGCTTTCTGATGTCCTCGTTTTCTGCCAGTTAGCTTTCCTTCACATTTACAAATTAATTTGTTTTTGACTGAGCCCGCTCTTTGCGGAAGATTCCCTGGCAAAAGCATCAAGAGTTGTTGTAAGAAAGAAAGAGATCTGCCTCGTCAAAAAAGTAAATGTACTAACTCTGAATCTTGTTAAAGGAGCTGCAAAAGAAAATGCTTTAATGTGAGCTAGCGGTTTACATTGACATGTAAGCGGGTTATGAAAGACAAGCAAACATCAGTAGGCCATCAAAGAAGCTTTATAAGCGAGGGAACTTTCTAGGGCCCTTTACTTGAATTCACCTCTAAGACCTTAATGCGGTGTGTTTTGGTGACACCCCAACACTTAGCCAACTTTCAATAAGTGGACCTATGATTTCTGAGACAATTTTCCAAACTAAACGCCGGTTCATACTACAGCAAATGCAAAAGTGAAGCGAATTTGACGTTACAAAAAAGTTTCTGGGAAATTTCGCTGGTTCATGTTGACGAATTCGCCACGCGAACATTTGACCTTTTCTTACAAATTCGAAGTAGGCCTATGAGCCAGCCATTAAGCCACATCTTGATGCATCGAATAGCGTGTATAAAAGGGGCGGGGCATATCTAGTTTACCTATTCATGTACACCATTGCGGGAGATATCGAGAAGGGCGGAATAGATAAGCGTGTCTGAACAAAAGTTGGCGCATTTGACTTACCCGTTGGGTTTGGCTCGAAGAGTGCTATCAGGGCGGGATAAGGAGTTGCTCTCGCTTTTCCATTTATTTCTATATCCTGCCATGGTGAGTCAGCAAGGGACCAGTCGGCCTAGGGGGCGAGTTGACCTGACACCGCTGCCATAGAGCCGCCGTTTTAACACAACCCGGTAACAAAATGATCCACTAAGCCCCGCCCCGTTGTGTTCTGTATGCCTCTCTCTAAGGCGACGCAACTACACAACGCGATGGCACGACGGCTCCCTAGAGTTGCGCCGTCGCACTGTCGCCTTCTTGCCATTACGTTTGCACACACACGGCGCCTGCAGACAGAAATTGGAAGAAGGATTGGCCGGGTAATTAATTAAAGAGTGACGAATTCTGGCCTTACACTTACTGTGTGAGAGCAGTTCCAGCATACGCAGATTTTCTCTTTGCCCTTTCTTCCTTTTTAAAAAAATAAAATATGACAAAAGAAAACTCATATTGATGAATTGATGAATTGATGAAATAAAAACAAGAAAAATCAACGCGGCTCAGGACATGTATTTTGTAAGCGCGGGAGACGGAAATGGAAGAAAACAGTAATGGCGCCCTCTGTAAACACCGTGAAGCGAAGGGCTGCAGCATCGCTCATGCCGCCGCGTCGTGTCGTTGCGTCGCTTAGAAAGAGGCAGAAATGTGTGTCGTATATAGTACATCATAGTTCTGACAGTCACACTCATGATAATGCACAAAAATCAGACATACGTGATTACGGCTGAACACACAGTGTGGCATTTGAGAAGAGCACGTGCTCGTGCCCATATGCGTAGTGGGTGGGGCTAACCATAGGGTCGGTCTACTCCCAACCTGTGGATTCTCTGTCGACTGTGACCAGACCGCCCATCAAGTACATAATACGTACGCCGGGGGGGGGAGTGGCATAGCTACGGGGGGGGCACGTGCCCCCCCCCCCGATTCCCGGTTCCCTCCAGGTGCCCCGCCCAATAAAAAAAAACCGGATGAATGGGTATTGAACAAGGCTAACAAAAGCTTGCCCCTTAAAAACACACCTTTTAAAGCTGGTGCCCCCTTGCCCCCGCTCCCAGTAAAATCCTAACTACGACACGGGGGGGGCTTGCATGTACCTTGTGCACGGGGATGAGTCATGGTCTACGCAAAACGCAAACCTTGGTTTTTCATGGATAATTATGAAGTTAATGTACTTTCTCACATGTTGTCTAATGTATGGAACACACATTTTTGTCATATGTCATGTTACAGAAATCCCGAAAATCTATTGAACATATTTTAAAAAAATATCAATTTTGTTAAGACCTATAGGCCTATATTTTAAGCAACAGTGATGTTTTCCTCTTGCCCTTGTCAAGGCTTGTGTTAATGACTGTTACACTTACACTGCAAGATTTATTTCCTTACATAAAATTGACGGGATCAGCCGATCGCACGNACGACGGGCGACGGCAGATATGGAATTCCATACTAATGGGACCAACCTTTACATACCCATTAAAACGGTTCATCTCACCCTCACCATTTAGATCTTACTGGTACCATCTTATCGATGTGATAAGGCACAAACATGAAATGCTCGGGGTGGAACCATCGCGTAGAACGGTCAGAATTTTCTGCGTATGGACGGTCCCCTACAAAATGCTGCAGTGGTTGAATTTGGCGTAAATCTTTGCTGTACTTAGGAACCCTTCGGACGAAATGGTGGTAACGACGAAGAAATCAAATGTGATTGAAGTTTACTGTGAACTTCCAATCCCCATCCCAACGTTGCGTTTTCTCATGACTGTAAGCATAGCTTATTGACTATTATGAGCGCAAATCGTTACATTTAAGCCGTCTGATATATCCTTATAACAATTTCCATGATTTCAGTTCTTGGTAAACTTCTATAAAATGGCCGACTGAACGGTAGAGGGCGCCCTGTATTGTACAGTTTAGTGCTGACTGAGGGTTGCACTACACCAAATACGCGCCCATAGAAAACAGTGCGGCAAGATCGGACCAAAATAGCGCCGCCTGTTGACTCTCGTGAAGAGATTGGCCTCCATTTTTTCATTGGAAATTCAAGACTATGGCCAAAAGATCACATTTCGCTTCAATTGCATGGGGTTATCCACGAAAATTGCTTTTTATTTGCCTTTCAAGGAAGATACCCCAAAATAGCAGTAAAACGAAGCGCTCATTTCTGAATCTAGCCGTCCGCCTCTATCCCAAAAAAGGCCCGCAATTTTGGGCTTTTTGTGAAAGAAATGCCCCGAACTGGAAACTATCAGTCCCAAATTCGGGATTTATAGAAATATTTCTATGATCCCTCCTGATTTTGGTCTGTCTTATTGGAAAAATCCCAGGGGATCACAAAATATTAATGAGCTCGCGCGCAGCTTCCATTAATACGCCCTGAGCTGTATAAAGAGCCGAGCGAATTTGCGACATGAATGTGTCAGTTGCTGGAACCAAAATGATGGATTGTTCGTCAGTGCAGAACAAAATGGGGCAAATACGCTCAAGGACCACTAGCTAACAAGTGGTTGGTTTGTTACGTACCAAGCGCATGTGCAGTGAAGTGCGAACAACCTTAGGTATAGTCATTCGATGTCAGGTTATTATGTCGAATGGGAAAAAAGGTGGTCGCAGGACGGGCAAAATAGCAAAAATAAAAGTGAAAATGGTCGTTTACTAGTCACATACTGTTTTCTGGCATTTTTCCTATTACTGGTCCTCTCTGCATTGTGCTACTAAAAACGATTTATGACAACCAACAATGCGACCAACCTCGATAGGCTGGTTGCGAATAGTTGACTAGGCTAGTCAAACCATCGTCGACTAGCCTTCGTTCGATCAGAGTTACGGGGCCTTTCCATATGCATGCATGTCAATACTTGGGCCAAGCGTTGCGTCTCCGTCAAAACTACTCTCTTTATATATACACACTTTTTTTCAAAGAGCTTACTCCCCCAACTCGAACGCAAGGGCGCTGGGTGCCGGCAATTCTAATGATGAGTTTTGCGTCCAGGACGGAATTCAGAAACCAAAGGTATGGAATTCCATTGCTGCCATTACGAGGCGCATTTGGGGCAGTGGCCTGGATCTCCCCACACTTCCGCCGTTTGACGGCGCGTTGTCGCGTTGCGTTGCGTCGTGCCGTCGCATCGTCGCATTGTCGCATTATCGCATCGTCGCATTTTCATTATAATGGAATTTGTTTCGTGTGCTCCGCCAGGAGGGCGCTGTTGCTGTTGTGACTGCGGTGTTTAGCATAAATATCCCCTATAATTATTCCCGTTAGGACTAGTTTTAATGAGCGTTTCTTTCCGAGTTCAAGTTTATGCCATAAGATGAATAGGCCTACATCTTCAGATTATACGTTAATGAATCCCCCTTTGCGTTGCCACGTGGGCAGCATCCTTTGAAATATTATATTAGCCACTGGCCAAAGGCCTAACGCTGTAACTTGGAGCGAACTGCATGTATCACCTTTTTGAAGCACTTGGACGGTAACCCCTACCCTATTATAAACAAAGTTGGATCCATTTAAAATACTCGGACGAGATGACGGCAGCAGGACCGTCAGTGGGTACAAACTAGTACAAGTTTATTGAACACGGTATACCGTACTTTCATAAATTCCTTATAAAAACCCTAGTCTGTTAATTCCTGGGCACAGTATATTTGCTCGTGTAGTTCTTTATTTCTAGTCTGGAATAGAATCAATTTCAGCTTTTCAAAACTATGACTAGTGCTGCATCCTGTGTCCATGCATTTTTGTCGTATGTCATGTTACAGAAATCCCGAAAATCTATTGAACATATTTTTAAAAAATATCGATTTTGTTAGGACCTATAGGCCTATATTTTTTAGCAACAGTGATGTTTTCCTCTTGCCCTTGTGTTAATGACTGTTACACTTACACTGCAAGATTTATTTCCTTACATAAAATTGACGGGATCAGCCGATCTGTCATTATTTTGCAGCAGGTTACACCTATCCGGAAATCTGTGAATTTTGGAGATTCAGCATGGTGTTCGTTGCAGGTAATTTATGATTTAAGAGATACGATAAAAAGTGTTTGACCAATCCTTCCCTACAAAAATGCAATGGCGTCATTCTTGACTTAATCTTGTGCGCCCTCAGCTAGCGAAACTAAAGAAAGGTCTAGGTCTCAAAATGCCTCAATGCGACGATGCGACAATGTGACGATGCGACAATGCGACGATGCGACGGCACGACGCGACAATGCGCCCTCAAACGGCGGAAGTGTGGGGAGATCCAGGCAAAAATGCCCCACATGCACCGCATAAAATGGCAGCAATGGAATTCCATACAAAGGTTCAGGGAGCAAACTTGTTGTGAATATTAATTAAACCTCTGATGGCACTTTTTTTGGTGGGGGGATTACATGCTTTGGGAAGAAAGAAAAATGAAATTAGCCAAATGTCGCCATTTTCTCACTTTTGTTATTTTAAAAAATCTGTTGGCTCTTTTTTTTGGGGGGGGGTGGCCCCATTCAGAGGTTTCTTGTGACGGAACAATGGAATTTCCATTTGTTAGTGAAATGGATCTTCTGTTGGTTTTTACGACGCAATTCATAGGCACAACCAATCAGTTGACGGGGAAGCCACTTTTACAATTAGATTTTTAAATATCAGTACTCTAAAATTCGGCGCGGGGAACGCCGTTTTGGTAGAACTAAACAGCGCCCCCATATTCACACAGTAAATTCTCCTTACCCATCATTTTTTTTTCTGCCAAAATGCCCGCCATTCCCTCTAGCTACTCCTTTGATTATGTCTGAATCCGCGCGTAAAGTTAGAGCCCACATAATACCAATTTATTAACAGGTATTAAACACCAGGTTTTTATTGACAAATGTATAGCATTTAAAGAAATATTAGGCAAAGTATGCATCGGTTTATGAGGAGCAAGAGCAGCTTGGAATTCAGTGCCTCATTTGTTGACGTGCGTGCGAACCATTCAACTGTATTCTTCCGCAATCGCCGTAAAGTTGGTGCGAGAGCCTGACTAATCGTAGAATCAGGCCAAAAATTACCGACTTCTTACGCTAAAAGTTGCTCGATTACGGGGCCAAATCCTTCTGTTCCAGGACCACTGGGAGCAGCAACGCCTAACATAGTCGCTATGAGCGTCTGATCTTTGTGACTGTTAGAGAAAGCAGCCGAACACTTCATTATCCACCCCGTCAGTGCTGTATGAGCAACCAGCGACCCGTGGGGAAAGCATGCAACAAAACCATGGCAAACGGGGTCGGTCGAGGGGCTCCGCGAGGTGAGAAGAAATGCTGTTGCTCGTTTTTATTTCCTTCATATTTGACTACAGATACGGATCTACAATTCCTGATTCATCAACCAAGTCAAAAACGCAATCTCGTAGCTGTGTTACATCCGTATATTCACTCACGAAGATAAACAGCCGGGTGATAAACATGGCTGAACCCCAAAGGGCTGAAGCGTCGACATGTAGGCCTACCGGCATTTGCGTGAAACGTGTACAACTGCAGTCAATGTGTGCGACGCATGTTTGGTTCAGGCCCAGAAATGGTGATGTCATTTTTCAGAAGTGACCATGGGGCCCTCCATCAAATCCATGTGTCAGAATGCGAATGGTGAAATGGTATCAAATTGATGTCGTATGAAAAAGTGTTCTTAGTTTGATGTAGGTTGCTAGGCCTATGCTTACAAAGCTCTTGAATAAATATTGAAGATTAAGAGGGTCCCTGTGTCAGGTTCAACATGTCCAAGGGCGGCATATCAAGGCATGAAGGGCTAGCATCATGGGTAAAGTTAGCCTTTGATCAAGTCGCCCGCTGCGAAATGGATAGTCAAGATCACACGACGAACTGCATGCAAGCCCCCTGCATGCAGTATCCGAGCTGTTTGTGCCATGGACTGTACACGCCTCCACAAGCGCCTTTGGAGCTTTGTTTCCAGTGGTTTATCTGAATTATTCAATATGCTTATGTTTTTGAATTATTCACATTTCTCTGAACCAATCCTTTTCGGGGGATTAAGTAGTCCGAGTATATATGTCTGGGCCACTTATGTTCATGAAGTCTTTGAACAACGGTGCGACCTGGTATTTGAGACTCTTGCCTTATCCAGTTGGAAGATTGACAAATACGTCTCGACCCTCCAGAACAGCCTTCACAGCCAACATTTGCTGTGGTTTCAATTTGTCGATCGGAATCCCAAGCTTCGGTGCTGCATATTTTAGGCAATCTTGAAGAGAATGTTGTCTAGAGCTTACACTACCACCGGAAAGGACGCCGTGCTGAATACGCGGGTCATTGTAATGATGAATAACTTATTACATACGCCACAGAGGCCTTTGTTTTGATTGATGTGGACATATGCATATACATATATCATATCTGCTACCGAAACAGTAGCAAATGTAAAGAAAAACTCCAGCTCCTCGCTCTTGAGCGACTATCCACTTCGCCGCATGTGCCTTGATCAAAGGCGGGGGTTAAGTGGCCAGGCTGTGCCCACTGTTTTTTTGGATGGTTTGCTTACAGACTTGGTTTCTTTTGAACCATCGATTACAAATTTATTTAAATTTGTAGGGCTTAGGGCAGATCTCATTTGAATTCTTAACATCTGCTTAGATTTAATGTGGCTCCTGTTAATTATTGAGATGTTTTTTGGGAAAGAGTTCCATATTTTTCCTTGAAATGTTACAAAAGCCATTAAAAAAGTGACAACATGTCCTGAAAAGTGAAATTAAGCCAGAATTATTGCAAAGTATTTGCTAAAAAATACTTCAGTTTTCAGACGAGTCTCATAGGTTTGTGCATAGGGGTATTAAGTGTTGTCCGTATACGGAACTCTTTCCCTAGTGTGACTAGTTACCGTAGGTCTCCTCACGTATACAACATTCTTCAACATTTTGTGTCAGAACGAGATCTTGGTTGGGCATGGTTGCTTAATTCTCACATGTCTTGTGCAATGGTTTCATTGTTGGAAAAGTATCCATGGAGTAGTATAACGCTTTCAATTCCCAAGAAGATTTACCTTTTTTGGTTTCTGATAGTACCGTAACTTTATTGTAAATAAAATAACCAATTCTGAAAATGCTAGCTGTTTATTGCCACCTTTTGCTGTGTAACTTACCAGAAATGTTAAGTTGAACTAAGTATGTGGTTTACTTTCTTGACTGTTCTTAGAATTTATTTCACTACAGTACTGATTATCAGCTTACGAATAAAGACATTTCCTGGTTGAGAAGGCTTGTTTACTTTATGTTAATCCACCCTCTGTTGTTGTAAATCACTTTCTTATAAGGGTCGTATCACCACAGTTACCACCAAATCACCATCATGATTGACCCTCTCATCACCATCACCATCATCACCCGTAATCCTCACCATTGTCACCTACAATTTATAGTCCTTCACAGCCTCCCAAACTTAGTAGATTTTGTTGGACCTTTGAGAACAAGGGTTAGGTTTTTGTGGGTTGTTGGTGTCAGTGGGGTGTGACGGTGATGGAAGTGTCTGTACTCTGTGTTTCTGCACACTTTAACCCTAACCTTCCCTAACCACACAGAATTGAACACCAGTAAAGTTTTGTTACAGTGTGCACTCTCAGTGTGCGTGTGGCGCATGTACTATGTCGGAAAAACAAGACCTATCTTACAAATGATGTGGTTTGTGGAATCGGGCAAACTACTGAAAAAAAAAGCTCGCTAACATTCGTCTTTCAACTTACTGCCCCAAATCATTAAGCATCATATGCAGTTGGATAATTTCCAGATATTTCTGGAAGAAAACCTTTCCATGAAAGTAAGTGTTTGAGTTTGCCATGGACCCAGGACTGTTTCTGTTGGCAGAAGCGGTCAATCAACTGTAGTGCACCATGTGCATGCATTTTGTACTCGTATTTGAATACCCATTATACATTCAGTATACATTAAAGTTCTGAGTATTCTGCTTTGCGGAAAATCTGCAAAAGTCGCAGATTTGGGGGTAGAAAGCGGAAAATGCAATTCTTGATTTAAAAAAAATTAAGACATAAATATTTTTGATTGTTTCTGCACAATTAATCAATATGAACCCAAATTAGGAATGACAACTCATTTTCACTGTTTAACTCACTTTGAAAGTAACATTTGGTAGCGTTTCCCCTCCTGTTTTTCCTTTGCAATATCGCAGAATTCGGTATTGATTTCCTCTGGCTCCGCATTGCAGAGATTACACAGGTCCCCGTTCCCTTCATAGTGCCCAGACGTCTCACGGCTTATGAATAAATCAATAGGGACGGGGACCAGTCCAAGATCACGGTGACATAGTGCGTGTAGGCTCTACATGTATTATTATGCCAAAGATACCTTGTAGATGTATGGTAAATGTAGGCCTACAGTACATATGTACAGTCACATACACACAGGGTTTAGAAAGCAGAAGAGAGCAGAATTTGACCTTCAGAAAGCAGAAAATTCTTGACTTTAGTATATATGTACAACCTTGACTGTTTTAGGGGCAAAGTACCCACAGATGTCCAGGGATTTTCGTTTCACATTGTGTCGTGCCAGTGACACCAGAAGGTTTTTATTTCATTTGCAAGATGTAATTATTCTAACAGCTCTAAATTCCCATTGGAGGATTGAAGTTGTAATATTTAGCACTGAAAAGGTCGTTGGAAAACTGACAGACTGGCATGTGGGAATATTGTGTCATGTAACTCGGAAAAATAAGAGTTAAAGTATTCATTTATAAAGTGCAAATTGCACACGGCTATGTTCAAACGCGCTGCACAATGAAGACATTAAACATGGTCCAGCCGATGGAATACAAGGGCACCGCAGGCAGCCGCCAAACGACCCACAGCCACCAACATCTGTAGAGAGGAGACAATAAGAAGCAGTTACGGGTTTAGAGGTGGGAGGAAAGCCACAACAGAAAAAAATTTCTATTTTAAGCTCATGGAATCAGTTTGGGACTGCAAACACAATCCACATGTGGACCGAGCCAAAATCCAACTCGGACTCCAGAGTTGAAAGGCAAGAAAAGACCTACATGTACTTTGCCAGCCTGACTCCCTACAACCTATCCTACCCTGTATGTTGTTCAGAATGGGTTTTCTTTTCTTGTACAAACACATTAATATGCACACATGAGATGAATATTTATGTACACTTACATCCTTGACTATAATGCCAGTACATGTCTGACATTTGTTTCTGCCTGCCATGATGCTTTCATCTCAATTTTGTGTTGACCATTACGCAATTGATAGACGTATAGTGAATGCAAATTGTTTGAGATATTTTGTTGATAATTAATTTCTGGTGTACATGTACTTTCTGAAGTGTTAATAGTATGTACATTTTTGTTACATGCGAATAAGTGAGTTTATTTTCTGCATTTTTCAATGTAATTCTCTTTGGAAAGGTCTTCAATTGAAAGAAAAATCCATCTCTAAAACTTGTGAAATTTTCGCAAGGTTTTTAAGATAATGTGAATAAAAAGGAAGTCTGAATTTTAGCATTAGCTTGTACAGTGTAGGATCAGATCATTTGTACAGGTTACCATAGTTTTTTAGACTGGCAATCTTCATCCAATGAATGTACCTGAGTACTTGAAGTGTTTTAAGTTCATGAACCTGGGTCCTGTAGTGCATGGGGTCCTAATGTGCATGAAGCAAGATGTCGAGGCGTTGTACAGCCTGCAGAGTCTCTGTTTGTTTGACACTTCTACAAGGAGGTAGTTGATTCTTGCCTGATTTGGGAGGGTTGGGTTGGCAGTGTCGGTAATAACATGTACGTCATGCCAAATCGTTGAGTTCCTACCTTGCATTGTTTATGTGCAGTCATGCATGAAAAAATGATATTAGGAACGCATACATTCATGTACCTTGTACGCTGGAGCTGCAGACTGTTGAAAGGTTGAGGCATATCCACATATCCACTAAATAAAAGGAAGACATATTGGAACATTGTTCTTTAAATACATGCCCAAAATGTTTTCATGGGGGAGGGGATCATTTTGTTTCAGGTACATGTATGTGTGCGCTTATACATGGGGCCTTGTGGGGTACCGGAACAATGGGAAGTACCCCACAAGGCCAGTTTTTACCTTATGGGGTACCAAAATTGGTACCCCACAAGAATTTCACAAAACTGATATTTGGAAATAACTCAAAAAGGGGAAATTTTGGATGGGTAACAATCTGTCGCAAATTGAAGTGTTTAATATAAGGGACATATGGTGGAAATTTCAACCCAGGAAAGTGAATTTGGTTTAAATTGGAGTGATTTGAAATTTTGTGTGTGTTGTGTGGGAGTTTTGTACACGAGAACAAAGGAAATACCCCACAAGTATAGTCGTGTAAGGGTGGGTGTGTTTGTGAGTGACATGACTATATAAGGTACATCTAGTATCGTGCACTGCACATAAACCATTTGGAATTCTAGAATTACGTGTAGTTTTGTACTAAATTAGGATATATGTACATGTATATCGCTCATGCACAAATGCAAATTGCAGATATGTTATCCAGTGTGAGGTTTAAGGAGGCAGTGTATTATGAAATGGCTCTTAATGTTCATTTTGAGTTATTTTTGTTCTCTTTTCAGGGGTGGTCGCATGGGGAGTCGAGGTCCCCCACCGATGCAGCACGCTCCAATCCAGAGGGAGGTGGGTTCACTGCTCAATTCCAAAAGAAAAACTTCAGCACAGGGATCCTGTTCAATTGTAGCCTATTATTTTCGCAGTGCCTGGAAGTTACGCAAATATGGTTGTTTATAGCCTAGTCGGGGGTTTAATAGCAGTCAGTAGACCGTTAGTTACACCTGATGATCTTGCAGTTAATGTTATGAAATGATATGCATGCTTAGCTGGGATGCTGAGCTGACCAGAGATGGGCATCTTTATTTTTGTATGTAGTGTTTGTTTTTGATGGATTGTTAAAAGTCTCCTCCCGAGCAAACTGTTAAATGGAAATTTCATTGTGCTCATTTTCGAAACCGTAGAGAATGAAAAGCATTTCATCTGAAAATTAGCCTTCCCAAACATCACACTGCTCCCCCTCCGAGGATGGATTTGTACCGTAATTGACTTACACAAACCCCTGACCTGAAATCGTCGGCGGTTAATATATAACTTCAAGCTTTCGGATTGCCAAAGGTGCTGATTGATAGTGCCTTTCCTTGACACCGAGTTGCATCTCAAAGACTGATAAGGCCTCTTTGTGGACACACTGAGCTGTTGGGGAGTTTCAGTTAACATCTCATCTTTTATCAGATTGAGATCTCATTGCCAATCTTCCATCTTATTTCTTTGTGTTTGAATTCACCAATTTAAACATTAGCCCAATGATTTTAAAATTTCGGTAGAAACAGTCTGGTAGTAACAAGGTTAAATTTCTTTTTACTATAAATATTGTGAAAGAGAAAATAATGTGGAAAATAAAGGTTGCATTTCCTTCCACAAGTTGCTATTCAAGATGATGACTGTTTCAAGAAGGGCAGCAGTTTATTTCACCTTTCATGCATGTCACTGAAATTGAAATTCAATCCAAAATAGTGCGTCCTGATGTTTCCAATTTGGCAAGTTCTTCTTCAGAGGCTAGAAGTCAAATGACTGGGTTATAGCACTGAAATGAAAGTTTATTGACCTTGCGTACATAAAAAACAGAAGTGAATAGGTAAACTGTGAATCCACAGTTGTTTATTCAGGCTTGACCAGAGACACTCAGTTGCTGATATATGGGCAAAAGATGACGATATGCTGCAGTGAATCTTGCTCTGGTCAGGGCTTGTGGCTCAGAATTCTCAATCAGAAAACCTTGTACTTAATCTGAGGATTTCTGGATTTGCCATGCCATGGAAAAAGCAATATTTCATTTGAAGACTTTATGGGAGGCTGTTTACCAGAGAGTAAAGAGTGGTATATGGGCTGTCTTGTAAATCATAATTATACAATTCTTTCTGAATTATGCAGTTTGACCTGCACTGTGCACAGGCGAATTGCAGATGTGTCATAACAATGCAAAGGCTTGCATAATTTTTTTTTACAGCTGTTTAAAGTATTCATGAATATCTCTATTTAACCACATTGGCACAGCAGTCCGACCATTGTGTGGGGAGCATTTTTTTCACCATATGGGAGCTTTTTACATATTTGTAGATACCTTGTGCTGTAAATTCTCATGCATTTGTCTACGGTTAAGTGCTAGAGTTTGCCTCGTTATGGATTCCTCAGGTATTGCAAGGCATCTATACCAATGAGCGCTTCACCCATGTTGGTGCATCACTCATGGTAAGTCAGTTCAGTCTTAAATTTGACTGGCGGGGGGAAGGGGGGAAGGGAAGTCAAACTTTAAGATCAGAACTGGCAAGAGATACTCTATGGAAACATTTCAAAGAGTACATTTGGACGTTATGTAGCAAAGTCATTTTTCCGGGGAGCTGTGCATAAATTAAGTGTTTGCATGTGTGGTAGTTGTTGAATCAGAAAAGTGACAGACAATGTTTAGTCATTACAGGAGTATTCAAGTTGGAGTCTTCAGACTCAAATGCACTCCTGTTTTATGTGCTTCTTGGCAAGTGTTATTCCAGCGACCTTTATCCCTAACACTCCCAAATCCTCCAATTTCAATACGATTTTACATACACCTTAGGGGGTTAGGGTTAATACTGGAAATGTCTGATGTTACACCTGTATTGTAGATACGTGTTGGTTCTGAACACCTGTCATAGCTGGAGTAGTCATGTTGTGTGCAATGACTTCATTGTCATTAATGTGATGAATGTTGGATCTCTGGCTTATTGTCGGGAGACTTGACTTCATGTCCCAAGTATTCAGTGATTTATGACACCAACTTGCTGTATTTGTTCCGCCTGACAGGGGTGCCAAGTACAGGTTCAAGTGAAGAGCAAAAAGATCTACGAGGGCATTCTGTGTACCATCTCGCCACAGGTGAGCTCTATCCTACAGAGCACACTGTTACCCTGTTTTACCCTCCCGTTTCCCTGTTCAGAAATATTTGACACAGAAGACCCGAGCCTTTGATCAAGCTGCCTTTGTTGGAGGGTGGACTTTGTTTTGTTTCTGTTCGTTTTTGGTTCCGTTGTGTTTGTGTTAATGAGGGAAACAGTAGAATTGTACGGAATACCTATGTGTTGTTACATTTGCCGTCTTTAAGTTGCAGAGTATCACAAGGCAAAAAGTTGCAAGTAAAACTGGGCTGTGCCTATCACAATGGCTGTAGATTGCTAAAAGAGTCGGTGTACTTAAGTTCTGGCCTGCACTTTTCTGCTAATCCACCTTTCTTTGGAGTTACCCCACAATTTGGGCTAGTATTGCTGAGAAGCTTGAAGTATTTGGCAGTTAATGAAAAAATCAAAGTTGTTTTTAAGACATTCCTTTTAGACTTCTCAACCTCTTATTCCATGATTCATTTCCAGAAACTTGGGCCATGTCTTAGACATGCTTTGGGTATCTATTGACATTGTTAAAGACGCTGACAATGAATTGTTTAATTGCAGGCTGAAACTGTCCTGGAGGCAGCTCACATGCTGAACCAAGGTGGAGACAATGCTGACAGCGTCCCCATCCTCAACAAGATTGAGTTCAAGGCCTCCAACATTGTCTGCATAACAGCCAAGCATGTGGACCTGGAGTATGGAGTTAGAGACAACGAAGGTGGGGTGTCGTTGGTGTTTCTCGTGGTGTGGTGTCGCGATTGGCAGATTTGTTTTGAAATTGGAAATGTTGATTTCATCAGAATCATTGCTTGACTCTTGCCTTTCCAAATTCTGGCGGTGGTTTCCTCGGTAGGATCCATTCACAGCCAGTTTCTCGCTCCTTTTTCTTTTCTTCTGTCCGTCAAGCAGATTCCTTTGTGACTGACGCTGAGATAGCCAGGCGGCAGAATGGTCAGGCAGGAGAACGAGAGCTGAAGGAGTGGCAGGGATCCCCATTGGAAGAGGACATGTCCTTGGAACCCTCTGCTGGAGATGGGGTAAGATGAACCTCCGTACTATCAGCAGGGAACCCTTTGCATGTTTTGTTTGAAAGACAGACTAGCCAACCACAACTAGTTGCATAGCCTTCTGTACCAAATAAGTAACATGAGATGCAGAAATCAGAGGAGAACCAGTCATGAGGAATGTACAGTATAGGGCATTTTAGCTGGTAAGCTTTTTTGGCTTAGCAAATATTTTCTTTGATTTTTTCTGTGCTTTGTACATGTGGGGGAAAAAAAGATTTATTGGAAATAAATTCACCTATTTCATGGAAGTGGATGGTGTATTTCTTCCACTTCAATTTGTCCAAAGGAGTCCAACAGTGACTGTGACCGAAGCTCTATGAAACATGACCTTAAAGCTTGCTTTCTACATGTGGGAAAGCTGAATTGTTTATTTTGGTTAAAATGTTTTGAATGTCGGCACCATTGGCTGTCGCTGTGAGAGAAATCAATTTCTGTACCGTTGTCCTTTTCCAGCATGCCAATGGTTGGAGTGCTGAAGAAATGTTTAAGACAAATGAAGCAAGATATGGAGTGAAGTCATCATATGATGATTCTCTGCCTGAATACACGTGAGTTGTAACACCACTTCTTCAAAATACAACTTGCAAAAAATCTCACTGAGTGAGCAGGTGTTAGTAACCAGAGTTTCACACTGTTCAATGTGTTTAGAATTTAGCTCAGCAAGTAAATTTCTGAACAACACTGGAGTTTCAAGGTCTTTGAAATGGGTCTTGAGCTCTTTGGTTGGAAATATTGGGAAGAAGCTTGATCTGAAATACTGTAAGAACTTCTCTGAAAAATTTCCCCCGAGCGTCTAATTCTTCCATGTCGTCAAATAATAGAACCAGCATCGACCAGTCCAACCCCAAGGTCTTCCAGGAAAGGAAAGAGAAAGCCGATAGATGGGCCAGGGAAATCGAAGGCTCGGCGCGGTCTGAGTCTGATGACATCACAGAAGAAGAAAAATTCAGCGCAGTCAGCAGGAGTAGCGAAAACACAGGCACTACTAGGTACATTGACAGTTACGCTAAAGTTTTCAGTCCACCTTGTAGCAGTAGTTGAGGCTTCCATAAAACACGACGTCAGAGGTAGGGTTGAAGACGGCATGCTGTCCACATTTGCCTTGAAGTGAAAACCAAGATGTCCCAGTTGCTTAGTGTTTCTGCCACTACGTGCATTTGTTCGACAAAACAAGGTGTCTGGGGGGGGCTAAAGATGCCTAGATATCCCCCCTGGCAAAAACATTAATCAGAAGTGATTGTTAAATATTGTATTCTGAAAAGAACTTCATGGTGGTAATTTTTTTTATGGAACCTCACTAGTGATAGGAGGACTTACTAATCACAGTGTATCAATTGGGATTGAAATCAGGGTCATCAGAGGTCAAAATTGAGGAAAGTACCATACACTGCCCTGTTTTTTCCAGTGCGGAAGTTATAAGAATATTGTATCATGTGGTCTTGCTCAGGTATATACCGCCCCCTATGAGGGAAGGCTCACGAGGACATTCACCTCAACATGGCCCTCCTCAGAGGAGACCTCAGGGTCCTATGCCCCGATTACCTGGTCAAGGACGACCTCAGATGACCTCTCCACATCATGGCCAGCCCGCACAACACCCTGCTACGCAGGCACAGGGTCACCCCCACGCCCAATCACACCCCCCGCACCAGCCCGTGGGGCAGCAGCAGCCGCCGCTGTCGGGACACATGTATCCTAGTGTGCAGACCCGCTTGGCCCAGCCTGGGCCACAGCATCAGCACCAGCAACAGCAGCAGCAGGTGCCCCAGCAATCACAACAGGCGTTATCGCCACACCAGTTACAGGCAACATCATCTCATCAATCACAACCTCTTCAACAGCAGCAGCAGCAGCCACAGCAGCCGCAACCCCCACTGCCGCAGCAGCAACAGCAGCAAGCACCCCCGCAGAAACATTATTCAGCAGTCCCCCAGCCCCCGGCGCATGTACATGGCAATCCCCGTCCACCACCTCCTCAACACCAGGTCCAGACTCCGCCCAGGGGCCAACCGCCAACTCAGACATCTCCATGCCCCCCAGGTTTTGGGAGTCAGTCTCCGAGGTCGTCACCACTTCCAAATGTAGATCCAGCGTCGCCAAGTAAGTTCACACAACATTCAGACTGCTCTTGAAAGTTGTCTAAAAGTTCAGTAGAGGTCCTTTTTCAAAGAAATCATTTGTTATACTTTTTGTCTGAGAACAGTTCAGTTTCGAGTGTTTGCCACAATAATTAATTCTTTTGCTTATTCTGTATTCTTTAAATAGCAAATTTATAATTGATGGAGGACATTTCTCACGGAATACCCCTTTCCATGAACTCTTAGAGTGACTAGAGCTAAGTTCATTTCTGTCCAGTAGTACCATGAACCGTAAGATTTGTGGCGTCTTTGCTAGTTTGCCCGTTCTACCTAAAAACAATTACATACAAGTTGGAGGTGTGGTTCTGCCTAAGTTGAATCTTAAGTTAAATCTAACTTTGGAGTTTGGATATCATTTTTGGATTGCTTCATATCATGGAAACCGAAAGACACAGAAAGAGTTTGAACTACCCTGGCTATAACATCTGGCCAATTACCACTTTCTGGCTTGCCCGGCATGTCCATAGCCAGAGCATAGTGAATGCTTGCTACACACCACCTGTTTCACCTGTACCCCGTGATCATTGCTGCAATTTTTCCCTGGTAATCTGCATCCTTAACACATTGTGCACTGCAGCATAGGAAGTTGAATATTTATGCCATTGTTGGTGCTTGGTGTGATCTGACAACATCAAATTCAGTGCTTGCGCAGTTGCTTGTATTATGCCATGTGCCTTAAGTGTCGGTCATTTCCCTTGTTGAACGCTTTCTTCTGGAGTTTTGTGAATAATAGCCAAGTTGGCTATAAGATATTGTGTTTTATTTGAATCATTTTTTATTACAACAGTTATACAAAAAGTATTTTATGAGATCTCATGATCACTCCTTGTGATGAAACAGTGCATTTTGTTTTCGTCAACAATTCGCACAAAGACTTCAAAAACTGATGTTTTGGACAGACAAAATAAAATTACAAACACTGTATGGATAGTGGAAAAGTGCATCAAAATCTTAAAAATTATTTACAACAGTAAAAGTAGATATTTTTTCTTTCTATTTCCTGGTCACTGCGATAAGTTGTAGTTAATTGTAACTACAAATATTGCTACCATATTACTGGCCCCACTTGTCCAGCTAAGCTGCAGGCAGTAATCAGACATTTATTTATGGTTGTATCTGAATTGTTCCTTCAGATGTCAGAGAGGAGAAGGTTCCTGCAACAGTCAGTGAAGAACGTCAGCCGTCATTAGATGACAGTAACAGTAGGAAAACTGACCCTAGTACAGTAGACAGAACGGCAGACAGCACTACAGTCTCGCCGGAAAAGACACACAAAAATGGTAACATGTCTCACTGTTTTACAAATTACAGCTGATTAACCATCTGCTGCCGTGTTTAATTAGAAGTTGCACGACCTATTGCCTGGGAATTTTCAAGATTTTCCGTTTTCAAATTTCTTCGAAAATTCGTAATGTCATTTACTGGACGTTTACACTCACACGAATGACTGTCTGGTTTCTACTCTAATCTGACAGACAACATTTATTGATGCCTGAGTATTTCAGCAAGGCCTGCTGCCTTGTAAAGAGAGCAAAGATTGTCCAGTGTTACGTAATTTTCTTTTATTCCTGAGACTGATACAGTGCGCTACTGGAGTCTTTCTGAATGCGGACCAGATTAGCATGCAGCGATATTGTATCGCTCATCACTGGAGCGCTTTTGTCCCTGGTGGTAATCTGCTCACACTGAATGCCACAAACAGTGGTATAATCTTTCAAAACAATGACGGATTTTCTCCACTATTGATAACTGAAAAAATGTTGATAATTCCCAACAGCTCTGTCTTTTGTTCCGAATCTTTTGTTACAGGCCCAGCTCTTTTGTCCGATTTCGGGCACCCCGCCTTTCCATATAAAACCAATGTCTCCGGTTCCAGGCACCCTGGCATGAAGTGGTTAATTTTGTACTTACTCCAACTTTGTGGCTCTTTAAGTTAAATCTCTTTGACACCTTGTTTACTTTGTATCAAATGTATTCTATTTTATCTGTTACCAACTTGATTATACATGAAATGGATCGACAGTTTTCTAACAGTTTTTTTCTCTTTTAACAGTACAAGAAAAGACAATAGCTGATTTAAAAGAGTTCAGTAGTTCATTTAATGTAAGTACCATCGTATCTTTGTAATGAAATTTTCTCATCTTTGAAGACTTTTCAAAGATATTCGACACTTGTGCTCAAAAGCTCAAAAACCTGTCATTACAGAGATCCTGAAATTTACCGTGGCTGAGGGATATGATATATCAAATCAGTAAGGTTTTCTTCATCTGAAGTGTTTTTCTGAGCACTTCTGTGATGAATTTAGAAGATAAGCTAAAGTTTGTATTTCATTGCATTTTAATATCAAACTGGAATTTTTACGATGAAGAAGTTAAAATTCACGATTTATTAAATCTAAACATTTTAAGCAGCATTTGAAAAAAAAATAATTTGGACATGGAACCCAAAATAGTCTGGCACCACCCCATTTAACAGAGTGCATTGAATAGGATATATTCAAGGAACATGATCCAAAATGGCTTCCTTGTGAAGAAGATATATTGCACACACTTGTTCTAAAGTCAGCAATGATGACTCTTGACATTCACAGTTAGAGGGAAAACCAACAGAAGAGGAAGCTGCAAGTATACCCAGCACACAGCCTGCTGCTGCTGCCGCTGCTGCTGCCGCCGCTGTTGCCTCTGCAGACACCAAGCAGGGAACAGCAGAGAATACAACGCCAACAGTGCCAGCGGCAACGGAGGAGAGGGACGCTAAGGAGACCGAAACCAGGTAGGTGATTGGGGCGGGGGGGGGGGGATTGGGGGGGGGGAGCGGGGGGGGTGGGGGAAGGGG
>NW_019091495.1:453266-497899 GCF_001949145.1 Acanthaster planci
TTAAGAATTTTCTCTATAACTCGGGGATCTCAGGGATTTACTTTTTGTCACCTTGATTAATTTTTATGGTCTGAAGTATGATTGGATATCTTGAATGTAATAGCTTTGCACCGTTCTACTTTTCATGACCTCGAAATGTCCCATAGTTCTGGGAAGTCATCGCCCACACAGCCTAGCAAGGAGAAAGAGATACAGCTCAATCCCCTAGCCAAGCCATTTGTTCCAACAGCAGCTGTGGTAAGTGTGCTTGCCTAGTATGTCTGACAAATCGTTGACTGTACCTTGTCCATTGTCGTTAGTGCAGTCAACTGTCAGATCATTGCCCAAGGGAATTTTAAATTCTGACGCGCCTAGTTGTGAATTGTGGAATAACAAGTCATAGTGGATGTCACATCTCTCCCCTGAGTGGTAGCACCCCCCTCACTGACGAAGAAGAGGCAGGTTGGTGGGAGAGAATTTGACTTGGCTCACAGTGCTCTTTCAGGACGGTGCATTCCAACAGAAACTGACTGCGTTTGCTTAGTGCATCCCTTGCCAAACAGTCATAAATCTGTGCGGCACCTACAGGGTGTTCTCCAATCAGAGGCATGTCATTCTCACCTTACAATGCACCATCTCATGTTCCTGCACAAAGCAGATTGGCAGGATGGGAAGGGTGGAGGAAGGGTTGGCCTATGGTATCTGAAGTATGGTGAATCTGAAGGATGGGAAGGGTGGAGGAAGGGTTGTCCTATGGTAGCTGTAGTATGGTGAATCCATATGAAAGTATGCGATGGAACCAATATGGAACTACCAGGGTGGAGGAAGGGTTGTCCTACGGTAGCTGTAGTATGGTGAATCCATATGAAAGTATGCGATGGAACCAGTATGAAATTTGCTCAAGGGGTGACAGAAAACTTGGGTAGAGTATAGAAGAGAAAGTGGGAAGTGTCAGTATCTCTTAACTTACAAGTGCTCATGTTTGTCAGGTAGCCAGATGGGGAGGCAGGTTGGAACAGTGGTTCTTTCCTGGCCTTTCCCTGCTCAGTCCACACGTGGATTGGGTTTTCAGTCCCTCCCTGATTCCGTGGTTTTTCCCTAAAACACAGTCTAGGGTTTTCCTCCCACCACTAAAACTGAACATTTCTTCATTGTCTTCTTCACTCATCACCCTGTAATTGTAATTTTTTCCCCTTCTTTGCTGCTTCATCCCAGACATCACAGAGAGGTATGCCAACTAAGACGCCCACTCCACCAAGGCCACAGTCCATTAGCCCCAGTTCCATCATACTGCAGCACCCCAACCAGTTTGCCCAGCCCATGGGAGGCAGCTACATCCTGTCCAGCGGCCAGACTTACCCGGGCACCTTCCCGATGTCTCAGCAGACGGCGGTGGCCCAGGCCCAGGCACAGGCCGCTCACATGGGGCCCAAGATGATGGCCAAAAAGGGTGAGAGAGGCAGTGCGAGTGGCTCCGTCCGTGGTTGCCCATAGAGGGCGCTGTGTGACTTGGGAGAGCCCAGTTGAGACGTACAGGTTGTGTGCCTGTTTCTGTCAGATAAGCGTGTACAGTGTCGGCGTTTTGTTCACTTACTTTGCACTCACTGTTGTGCAGTCTTCATCGACTGACGAAGCGGAACTGGAACCGGAACCAATGAAAGTCACAGTGTGACATTTCATACGCATTCATTTTGCATATTTTGAAGAGTCACATCAACGTTTTGGTGGAGAAATTAGAGTGACTAGAAGATAGCTTACATCTGACAATAACTGTACCTGTTGGTGCACTGCAGTTGGCATTGTACATAAGAAATGCCCGTTTGATTTATTTCAGCTTGTCCCGTTGACTGCCAACCATTAAATGTAGAGTAAATGTAATATGTTGGCCTGTGAACCATATCTTGCTTAAAACAGTAAGCATCTATACGATCTGCTGATCTCTCTAATATTTGACATGGTAACATTTTTGTTGGTACTTAAATATACTCCAGGTTTCCAGTATGCCAGCTCAGCCACCAACATGCCCAGGCCGCAGCCGCCAACAGACCTACCTACCCATGTCATTCCTCCCTCGGTGGCAGCTGGCCAGCCTCTGGTCTCCCCCATGGGCTTCCAGCATCACCCTGGGCAGATGATACCCTTCCAAACTCAGCAGGGTATACCGGGGCCCATTACTGGCCAACAGATGCTCCCTCAACCTGGTCATTATCAAATGTATCCAAAGGTAGGTCAATTGGTTATTCCTTTCTCCCTAACAGGCATGCAACCTCTTAGATCAGCTGATTTCCTTGTTATTTACTGCTCGCTGATGCCATCATTACTCTGGTGATGAAGTCAAGGATTCCTCAGGAGCATCCAAGGCATTGTAGCTCACAAGCCTTGGAAAAACCTGTAGAGAGCATACAGTGAGAACCATTTTTTTTTTCAAAGACTTGCGTTTCTTTAAGAATTACCTGTGATAATGAGGTCGGCAACGGTAACCAAATTTCCATGTTTGTTTGGGATTTTCCATCACACAAAAAGGTGCATGTTGTACAATGTGAGATAACTACAGTGAAGACACGTCTGTCATTACTGAAGTGAAAAAAGTGTCAGGAACTTCAAAGTTTTTTCCTGTCTGAAATCTCCAGTTTGAAGTTTGTGTGTCAACTTTGAATAGTGGAAGTGTTTCAGGTTTTCCCGTTAACCATTTGTAGATCGTATTAAACCACGACCACCTTGACCAAGGTGGGCTACTTTTTCAGCCCAAAACACCAATTGTTTGAAATGACAAAGATACCACAGCCACACATTCCTGGGACTGTTTCAAGGCTCTCTGTGTATGTGTGCCAAATCAATGGGAATTACTCAAGCATGGGGAAGAGTGTAGACATCCTTTGCTACTGCATTGAAAGATGGTCACATATAGAAATATCCATCCTTGTAACTGGCACAGTAAAACCCTACATGTTTACATGGCATCAAGAAATACAGCAATCTTGAGTCTTCTTGTTTCAGCTTTGAGGTGATAGGAACAGGGTTGAGATTCTTCCGTTTTTTTGGGGGGGGATTTCCAGATTTTAAACAAAATCTGGTGTTGGTTTTTGCAGATTTGTGTGGTTTAACACTTTGGGTTGAATTATTTGTGAAAAAAGATTCATGAGCAACTTGGTAAAGTTTAGTACAGGCGATCAAGAAGTACACAAACCGATATTACTCCCTCTGAAATTCCGTGGTATGCAGAGTGGGTACAAGGGGGTAATAGTAGTGAAAGTAATGGCAGAATGGGGTATATTGCGTATTCCTGTGCATCGGGTCCAGAACATAAGCTGCATGCCATTTACCATGTACATGTACAGTGTAACGCCGCTATACCGAACATTCGGCTGTACCGAACATTGTTCTTGGCTCCCAATAATTTGTGCACAGAACCTACTGAACACTATTCAGTTGCCGTTTGTAATTCCCGAAAGCGTCAATATGATAAAACAGTAGTGTTTTTTTATGTTGGAAAGTGACAAGTGGCCATTATATGCCCAAGGATTAGAAGGGAAAGCCACTAGTTGTCAACGGTATTGAACTGGTTTTGCGACTTCACATGACCGGGTGCGGAAGAAAACCGCATGTACGAGCACAGTGGCATTACACTAACAATAGTTTAAAGAGGGTGCCGCTGATACACAAATCAACCGAGATTCGCCACAGCATGCATCAGAGATCGATCCTGAGCGGTAGTTTCACGACTTTTAGGATAAACTCAATATCAATTTTTTTCTTCAAGTTTAAATGAAAAGCAGAAATAATTAACAGATACATTTCTAGAAACCTTAAACTTGAATGCAACGGCAAAACATCACGAAAACAGCGAGCCAAGGTATCACAAGAGGGTGCACTTCAGTTAGACAAGAGAGGGCGCTATTCACCATGGCAACAAAACGTTCGGCAGTTAAATTCGCTTAGCGTGGACCCCGTCTTGTTCGTTATAGCAGCGTTCCACTGTACATGTATACACATACAGTATTGGCTACAAATGCGTAACATAGATGAGAAAATTAACTTGTTGTAAAATCAGGACACCAAGTGACTTTTGTACATCGTCATATGTCACCATCCAAATATCAGTCTGCAAGCACATAGTACACTAAATAAACAGAACTGAATGGTAATATGATATCTGTCAGTTCTTGCACTGTGCCTCTAACAAAGAAATATCGTGCGATGGCAGTGGATTGACTCAGAGTTCTTGGATTGCAAACCGTAAATTTCAACAGTCGCGCTTGTAACAGCTGTACCAGCATGAAGACACGACAGAGGTCGCAACCCCATCCTTGTTCCCTGTTGTAGGAAATGTTTCATGTGCATGTTGCTTATACATACTGGGTACAAGGCTGTGTTTTTGTGGTTTTACTGGAATGTACACCAGCAAGTGTAGGCACAACGCGGTACACAACGCGTGCTCGTAACGCGTAACAAACAGGATGCGATTGCAATCATGGTGAGAAAAGTCTGCAAATTTAATTCGTGGAAACAGGTGCAGATTCCTTCGGTGTTCTAAATTTGCAGATGGGTTTTTTCATTGATTGGGGCAACTGGGCAAACTAAAACTCTTGGCAGTGATAGAGCAGCATCAGGGTGCACACTCGTAACCGCTCAGCACACCACGTTACTACCGTTACCATAAACTAAGATGACTTTACAAAATACACAATCTGTCAGTTATTCAACTGAACATAGGTACGAGCATTCAGAAGGCATAACAACATCAAGCACAACAGAAAAAAAAAATCCAACAACTTTATTAACAGTCATGACGGACTTTTTAATCTATCATTATTGCCATGTCACATTTTGATGTCTCTTTTACAGCCGTTAAAATGTAGTGGTTGTGTTTATGTTAACAATATTATTGCATTTATAACTTATGTATTGAGGTCCACATGAAATACTTTTCTTTTGAGACTACACATTCAGATTTTTTAAGGAGGTTTTATGTACCCAGTCTCATGTCTCTCCAGTATTAAATAGTTCTACATATGTATATACATGTACATACATGTATTCATGTACTTGTACAATAATACACACCGAAGTTCATGTATTTTTCATTGTGGTCCGGTCTCACCCCTGTAGGAGGCAAATTCCGACCTCCATTTGTTTGTGGGAAAAGAAACAAGTTTTTTGAAGCTGGAGTTTACTTTGGTTATTTCAGCATCCTCATGCAGTTCCATTCAGGCAAATGCAGCCTCAGCCCAGCATTCAAGGCATAGCTCACCCCCAACCTACACCTCATATACATCCACTGTCAGAGACGAACATGCAGGGCACCTCCCCAGTATTAGGTGAGTTAACCACTCGTCAACAGGATTAACGTCTCGATTGTGTGGAACCAGCGTGACATCTTGTTATTGTTCAGTTAATGTGTCTTGTAAAGTGTGGTTTTGAACATTGTCTCTGAGGCAGTATTGTGGAACTCTAGAACAAAACAACGTCAGGTTACCAAAGAAAGGTTGGCCAAATGGAGAGAGGGGAGTGATGCTACAGTTTCCCGATACCTTCAGTCTGAATTTGGCTTCAGTCAGTGTGTTTGCAACCCAAACCGGAAAATCCAAATTTGTTTCAAAAAGTTGCTCTATTTTTCTTTCTGTGTTTATCATAATGATCAGCTCTTTCTTAGTTTCCCAAGCTGACTCACTCTAATTGTAATATCGACCAACAACCAGTGATATTTGATGGTTTTTTTTTTTATCTGGACAGTTTCCGGCACACCACTGCAAGCCCAAGGAGGGCAGGTGCAGCCACAAATACATACTCAGTATCAACATCAATCAGCCCAGCAACAACAGCAGCAACAGCAGCATGCACCGCAACCAAGCCAGCAGCATCAACAGCAGCAGCAACAACAGCCGCCGCACCATCACCATCCCCAGCCTGTGGTGCACCTGTCACAGCAACAACAGCAGCAACAACAGCAGCAGCAGCAGCAGCATCAACACCCCCACGCCCAACCTCACAGCACCCCACCCCAGCAGCAGAGTCACGGCTCCCAACCCTCTCCCATGGCACAGCCTGCCCAACAGCAACAGCAGCAGCAACAGCACCGGCCGACCCCGAGTCCGGTCCACCACATGCCTCTGCCGCAGCACCAAGGACACCAGCCACCCCACGCCGTGTCACAGCCCCATCACCTCCAGCCTCAACCGCAGCAGATAGTCTACAACGCGGCCCCCATGCAACAGGGTCACCCACACATGGCGGCACAGTCCAGCCAGATGCAGCAGTTTGGTGGTCCGCACCAGCAGTACGTGTCCCAATACATCACCTCCACACCCCCAGCCACAAACATCACCAGCGTGACCCAGCTGCACGCCCATCCACACCCACATCCCACGCAGGCAAACGTAACGTTAGTACCCCAACCTGGACAAGCCATGAACCACATGGTGGCCAATCCAGGCCCCTTTCAAACACACATACTGGCGCAAACACAAGGTGAGGAAGGTTTAGACAAACTCTATGGCATGCTTTTCTGTAATGCACAAACTGTAGGATTCACTTTTGAAGTTGGATTTCATTCTGAAGGGGTAATTTTGTAGGCCCAGGTTTGCAGGCCCAAAGTGATTAGGCCTGTACAGAGAGTGCTTTTTGCAATCATCTCTGTATGTGATGCTGGAAACTTGATCAGTGTTCATTAGCAAGACCCATCATTATGGTAAAATAAATTGGACCAGTTTTAAACTATTGTCAGAATCCTGTTTCTGCCATTCCAGGGACATTCTGACATTGCTTATTGCATACCTAGTTTTGACGGTATCCTACTCAGTATGACAGTAAGAGATGTGAGAATGTTGAGTTGCTGGTTAGCAACCCTCTGTCGTTATTTTGTTTCAGCGATGGGACAGGCTCATGGCCAGGTACCAGCTTACCAACACGGCAACTGAGAACAAGCCATGTCATCAGATGGCTTCTGAAATATGTAAGTGCGGATACAAATCAGAGAAAACCCAACAAACGCTGCACCCCTCCTCATCCCCCAGATGTACAGTCCTCTTTCAGTTTGTCTTTAATTTCTGTCATTGAATTTCATATTCCTCACAGGACCCTTGTAGAGCTTGCAAACTGGAAAAAAAAGTGTTTTTTTTTTCCCATCAAAAAATGTGATCTTTTAATGATTGTGCAGGTGTCACATCACTGTCGTACAACATTGGTTTGCAGCTGCGCTAAGAATTCGGGGGCTTTGCTTTACTCGCCCCAAATCCTATAAAATCCTTCAAAATTTGTCCAGTTGAGTTTGAAAGAACTCGGAGGGTAGTTCCCGGGAAGAGTTGGGGATTCAGCGTAATGTTAATCTAATTTTAACAAAGATGACTTTTAGAATGGCCACTGCCCTGAGCCACTTATTTTGCACCTTGGTCCAAAATAAAGGGATTTCTGCCAGAGAAGACATCACTCTTTCTTCGTAAATAAGTGAATTTGCATTAACGCAAGAGTTAAAGTCCCAAAATGTCCTTTATATTAAATGGCACAACAAAAAATGGAAAATCGATTCAAATGGGACACCAAAGAGCATTTATAAACCTGCCTTGAAAGCAATTGCATTTCAGGTGCCCGTTAATGGACACATTTCTCCTTTTCTATTTTCCTTTCAACAGAATGCTTTTTATACTCCAAAGGACGGCGAGGACCACGTAGGAGAAATCGGCACTTGATTGCAAAGCTAAACTGTATTCTTACAGTCATCAAAGCTGCTCAAATTTCAAAAAGTAACCTTTGACCGAGGGACTTTTTTTAAACAAAAAAAAAGCTTCTAAATGCTGTTTTTTAACTTTATTATTGATCGCATTTTGGGGGAGACCTACCTCAAATTTGAAACGGAGAAAACAAATTTCATTTGAGATTTTTGTTTTAGAAAATGATAAACATGAATTTCAGAAGCCAAATATTTCATGACAATTCGGTATGAGGCAGTCATCTAAAATGATGTTAATAGCTACGAACAATGCAGTGCAAATTTTTATTTTCAAGTTACAAGATGGTTCAATCTTCTTGAAAGCTTCAAGGCAGGATTGTAAAGGCGTATTTGCCACTGGAAATAAAACTCTACATCGATTGCTAGTATATTGTCAAATACTTAATGTTGCAGTGATCCTTAAAATGACTAATCAAATAATGTAATGCCACTTACTGTAGAAATCCTTTCTTAATTGGACTGCATATGGACACAAACTTCCCATTGTTGGCCTTAAGTTCTGTGGATATGAAGTAGTGATGGTGAGAGAGCATGGGATTGTTCTAAATGCGCTGATTTTTTTCCCCAAGTTCTGTCAGAGCTTAACCTAAACTATTCAAATTGGATGATGAGACCTCGTTTTTTTTTTAAAACACTGATGCCGTTAAGTCTTTTAGCTCTTGATGCGATTACAGAAACCACAAATAGGCGTGGATGCAGTGTTTTATTTTTATTTTTTTTGAATGGCAATCCAGGCCTGGGGCAAAGCAAAGACATTTTGACATGTTTTTAAGTAATTTTTTTTTGTTTTAATGCAAATGTGTGAGATGGAGTGTTTTGAGCCAAAACTTGAGAGAGTGAATGCTGCTGCGTGAGTGTGAGTGCGAGTGTAGAATAAAAACAGAGGAAACATAACTGACTGAGACTACATGGAGTATTGAATTCAAGAAACTATTAATGAGAACATTCAGAATTTTAAAAACTGATCATCTTTCTGTGGTTTTTGTTTAAAAGTGTCAAATTTGGACTTGACTTTATATAGATCCCTAAACTAGAAGATGGCTTGGCAAACCTTCCTCTACTTATTTATTAAATTGGTATTTTATTACAAGGAACTACGATTCCAGTCTGGTGGAGACTTTCTTACAGAAAAAAAACCCTTCTCAAAAGTTGCACATTCCTCTAGTGAAGTCATTTCCCTTTTAAGACAATGGATATCTAGACCAGATTTTTCATTAAAAAGATGCTTTCTGGCCCTATTCCCAGTCCTTTAGCAGTTAAAAATTCTAAAAAATGAAACGTATAAGGTGTAAACTCCCTGTGAACTCCCAGTTCCATCATGAAATAACGCTTGGCATTTCTTGGGAGTATGTCATTATTGGCCTCATTTCCCCTATGTATTGACTATGCATCAGGTCAATTGTACTGCTTAAGTAGCGGTTTCTTTATTAAGTAATTTATAAAGAGGAAAAAAAAACAAACGATAAAATAATTGGAAAAAAAAATAAAAAAAACCAAAAAATACAAAAATAGAAAAAAATAAAAAAATTAAAAAATATAAAAAGTATCAATGTCTCAGCTGGTCTTTTGTGTGTAGTCCAAAAGCTTTCCATTTTTCTTTTAACAGTCAGAGCATACACCCTCAAAATTGAACAAGTTTACACTATGGACCATCCTATGAATTAGAACCAATGACGTAAAAAAAAAGGAAAGCCAACGTAAGTACTCCAATGGCATATTTCAAATTTATTGGCAACTGATTGAGAAGAGTTGCTGATATAATTAATACAAATATACAGAAACTCCTAGAAATGCTATAATGGCGTAACAACAGCAGGCTTAAACAAGTACTTTTTTAGAGTATAGGTTTTCCCATTATAAAAACATTCATAGTTCAGGAAAAAATCAGACTACAATATCACACAAAATTACAAAAGAAAAAAATCTCCCACTTTAAACTTCAGTGTCAAGCAATGCAGTTCTCCAAACTTAAAAAAGAGCAGGGTAACTTCAAAGAAATCAAAGCAAACATTCTAGGTGCATGTGAAATATTTTTGAATTTACTTTTAAAATGAGCAAATTTGTCAGCAATGCTAACCTCCAATTACGTTTACTATAGCCACTTTTTTTTGCCTTGAGCAAATAAAAAAAATAAAGTTCTCGCTACGGACAGACCATTCAAATTCTCCAGTAATATACAATGTAAATAATGGCTCTCAATTTAAATATGAACGTCTTCCATAATTACACGTTAAGCGCAGTAACTTTACAAAGGTGAAAGGTCAAGACAAGTCCACCTAAAGAACTTGTTGGATGTTGTTGAATTACTCTGATGCTTCAAACAATACTCGGTCTCATTTTGCACTGCCAAGAATATGTGATCTGCTTTGTAAAAATGAGTCACACGGCTCTCCTGCCACTTTGAGTTCTACGTTTTTGAGTATTAGATTGAGGAATTTGAGCTCTTTCTTTTGACGTGTCATTAAGTTTGGTACAATGAACATGGATGTTGTGTCGATGTTAAATGTTGAGGATTCCTATTAAAAACTGTGCAAGGTTATTTCAAAGGCCTTTAACTACAAAGTGGCTCTGGAGACGTGAATCATTTTCACAGAGCAGGTCACAATTACGGAAGCATCAATAAAAGGGAGTGGCTCAGATAAACTAGAATATTTTTCAAGTGGTTGCAGGTTACTGAATTTACCGTTCAGAGTTTCAACCTTCCTGTGAAGACCTCCGTGATGTTAGAAACAAACTTGAATTCCACCATTTAATGACAATACTGTGTATCACCTTCTCGTGCTACGTTTAATTTACATCAAATACATTCAGCATTTTTCTATGCAATGCTTAACGGTAACACTCTACTCCTTTCCAAGGCATGAGTTTCAAATATGGTGTCTGTGGGGCGAGTTTCTTAAGCATTACAGATAAATACCATTCCAAAACACTATACATCAGAAGAAGTTTTGGCTGGTAACCTGATTTGTCAAGCAAGGTTTTTTCATGCTCAAACAAATTGGTCACTTCAACAGCATATGAATTTAGCCCCTGCAGTTGAAGATATGTTTTCCCAAAATAGTACCTATTACAGCTACTACCCAATACCACAATTGTTTTTTTTTACCAAAATGTAGAAAACATGATAGTTACGAAAGGGAAAATGTCAGTGATGTGATCAAGGCACTTTCTGAGTCAAGACTTCAAAATCGTGTATTCTAATCAAGCAATACTAGTTTATAATTAGTCAAGATATATTTCTAAACTACTTGAAATGTCAAACATTTGTATTAATAACTTTTGATATGCAAATTTGTCAAAACTTCCCTTTTCCAAAATAAGTATATATTTTTGGAGCTGCTTTGTTTCTTATTGAGGTCCAACTGATTGAAGCCTACACCATGTCCATGACATTGATTCATAAAATTTACAAGAACTCTATAAAGGTTTACTTTCAAAGAATAAACACAGACTATAAATCTCTTCACTTTCACCATGTCTCAAATTCACCCTTTTCTGGAGGAGGGAGTTGCCAGTAGTAGGATGAGAAGACAGATTGGAAGTTGACCTCAGACAGGAAGGCAGATAGAATATAAAAAAATCTGCAGTTCACACGAATATTAGTAACACTCTCCGTCAAAACAGACAAAAACAGAGAGAAATCTGCCTGAATACTTAGGTTGATGCAGTTTTGTTCTAAATCAAAAATGAAATAGCATTTTAAATCAAGCCACCAATACACTGGCACTTGTGTATAACCACACTGCAAATCAAAGTTGTTCACTGTCACTGTGCCGATTTCACCATTTAATACAATCAGGAGAAACCAGAATATTCCAGTTTGGAAGCGTATTCATCTAAGATCCTTTACTGTTTGGTAAACCAATAATGCTGCTTTTTACACTTCAGCCTGACCATTCACCTTCACAGCTAGAGCCCTCTATGTCACTTTCTTCTGGTACGTAAATTATACTGACCAACTGGAATAGCTCTAACTATTAACACAAATTCTTCAGCACTTGCATGACAAAAATCGATAACAAATAATTCAGTGTGTAATCTCTTTTTTAATTTGTAGAGAAATGTCCTGTTCAAGTGATATTTCCTTAAGGATAACGAGAGTGATACTTTTTTTAAAATTTAGTTTACAAATGAAGATATATTTAGCATTACAGAGAAATGATTCACACAGAAGACTTAAAATATATTACAGAAACTGCAAACAATGCCGTGGCTTGGAAAGAGGCTAGGTTAGGAGTTGAGGAATCAGACCATGTAGAAATGGCGCGCTATCAATGACAGAACCCTGCCAGACTGGTCACATGATGACCCTCTTGTGTTGCTCCCTCTGGTGAGCTGGTGAGATTCTGAAAACTTCATATCCGCTGTGGCTGTGAAGAAGAAGTGTCAATATAGAAGTTGGACTGGCATTTAACAAGATATTGCTGATTGCAAGGACCATATGCGACTCCATTGATGTACATTGTGATATGATCAATGGGTGGTTCTGAGCAGTGTTGTAGTTGAGACCATCACAAGACCAGACACAAGACCAAACACAAGACCAGACACAAGACCAGACACAAGACCATGCACAAGACCATGCACAAGACCAGTCACAAGTAACAGGAGTGCTTTTGTTGCAGTTCATTTGAATAGCTTTTGACTTGACTTTGACTTGAATTCAGACTAGAGGTCTTGTGTTGGTCTTGTGTTAGTCTTGTGTTGGTCTTGTGTTGGTCTTGTGTTGGTCTAGTTTTGGTCTTGTGTTGGTCTTGTGTTGGTCTTGTGTTGGTCTTGTGTTGGTCTTGTGTTGGTCTTGTGTTGGTCTGGACTACAACACTGGTTATGAGGAGATGAAGGTAGTGGTCAACAAGAAAGTCGCATTTTTCAAATGCAAGTTGGTTGATAGCAAATAGAACAAGCAAAAAGCAACTGAGCTACGATTTCAACTACACACATGCCCACATACAAAATGACAAATTCATCAGATCTGTCAAACTGAAAAAAAAACAACCCCTCAAAAAATTAATAAAAGTGAGTTAAAGGATACTAAATGTTCTCCGACTAATGGCCTTTGGTTTCTAAATGCTAGCTGTGGCTAATTACATCAAGCAATGAACCACATTTTGGAAGGAATATTCAACTTCTGTTGACCGTTAATGATGAAACAAATCATATAGGGAAACTGATCAGGTGCTTATGAATGATTATGAGGATGAAAAAAGAAATTGACTGGAGCAGGATTTGAACCTGCGGCCTCTGGTACACCCTACCAATGCTCTACCAACTGAGCTACCCAGCCCTATGTTGATATTCTTTCAATTTGTCAATGTCTCTGCTCTGTTAAGGATTTTGGAGTTTCAAGTGAATCGAGAAATGCTGGATTTCATCAAAGTACTCAACAAAACTGAAAACTTCTCACCATTTAAAGTTACAAAACTTGGTCTTTCTTAAGTCCAATGCCATACTTCAATACTGGTATTTTCTCCTATTTTTTTTCATTGAAGCATCACTGTCCTACGTGTTTCTGATGATTTACATGTATATCAGCTTTCTTTTCTTTTCCTTTGAGAGGCAGATGCATCAATTGGATTTGTTAAGGGATTATATGTAATTTACCACACTTTATTTTATTCTGAATGTTCACAACCACGAAATGCAGATGGACTACAGCATGCATATACATACACAACATGCGAGCTCATGAACACATGCAAGCTTGCTTGGGCAATCGGACATTAAGTCTCCGAGTGCAGAGCAAATTCGTTGTCCTCCTGATAGAAGATTATCGGTTCCTCCAGTTCTCGATGGCTCTTCTTTTGGCCCTTATGCTTCTGAAGTAGAGGATGTGGAGGCGGGCGAGTGAAATGGAAGAATGGTATGGGTGCAGGTGAGGGGGAGAGGGGAAATTGATCCAGGGGATAGGGTTGGGGTACAGAAGACAAGTATTTCAGTTCGGCATCTGAGGAGAATTGCATATCTGGTAAGTTTTTGAAGAGAATTATGGAAACTTTGACTCATGTTACTGCTTCCTGCTTTGATAATTGGCCCAAATTCCACACTCGACTCTCTTAATCTTCCGTTTTGATGTGACCTCCCTTTCTGGGTCTTGGCATGGAATGATGTGCATAACAATAAAAAGTAATGTCCTTGGTGCCTGGCTCATACTTCAAGTAAAAACAAGTGCATATCATTTTGATTTCATTGAAAATGGAACATATATATTTTTTGGATGTGGAGCTACAAAGTTTGTTACGCTGGTGCATTTGCATGAAACACGAACCACTGAACTAACATGAACCATTGAACTAGAGTAGCTGGCAATTTGGCACAAAAAGCAAACAAAATGTAGACAAAATATTATAACTGTTGATTAACCTCTTTGCGACATACAAAACAGAATGTACAGATTAATAACACTGACACAAAACTGTGGCTGTGTATGACAGCAGACAAGTAACAATTAATGGATACATTACAATAAGGGCTCATGCAAAAGTTGCCAGAGCAATGGACAGGAAAAAGAAGCAAAAATAAACAGAAAGAAAGGGAAAAAGGCAGCAACGTGCAATCATACTATGCCATCAAGCTTGAGTTAACACATTGAACAACCTGATCAAATGCTGCAGGCTGAGGTAGATACATTCAGTTCAAGCTTTTTGTTTTTTTCAATTAAAGGGTGAATGGCCTTCTGCTTGTGGTGAAATGTAAACAGAATGGCCACTTTTGGAACCACGCTTGCCTTTTGACAAAGCTCATCGGACTCATGCATTTACATGTACCTTTCCTGTTTATCCTCAAATAAAAAGTAGAATACCATGATATGCCCATGCACAACAAAAAATGTCAGACTGCTTTTATTCCTCATGGACACGGGCACAAAAGTTTACATTAACAAGATGTGAACTACATATGATTCATAAAAGAAATGTTCACATTGTTATCGCTTTACCGAGGCTGTGATGAACACAAAGTCGATTGGGAACAATTCTTTTCACTGTCATCACTTCGAGGTCTTTTACCTGAGTGTCGCTGTAGACGTTTTCTTCCACTGTTGGCCTGGTGCCAAGTAATGCACTATCCCCACTCTCATCATAGTCGTCCAGTAGGTTCATCATGGACGATGCTGGGGCGCCCTCAATTCTGTGATGCAAAGCTCAGGAAATATCCACTCCTGAACTTCCAGAATAAAACTTGAAGCAGAGACCAGCAGAAGAATTTTACACAGGTCCTAGGTACTCATGCACATCATTCAACCGTTATTTGAAGTACAAATTTTCCACCCAAATGAATGCTTAGTGGTTCATTGATAGGGGGTCTACCCTAGTTAGTACGCCATGGATTGAGTTTGACCCTGCCATGAGTTCTAAGAAAGCACCGAGCATAAAGTGTTCAAACTATGAACCCAGCGAAGAACAAAGTTTGATTTCCCAAACCAACAAACTTGTCTTCCTACTTTCTCATATTCTGCCAAGTGTGATCTTGCATGGAAATCAAGGGTTTAACATGTGGAGATTCAAACAGGAGCATAGGTCAAAGGATACTGTGGTCTGGATGTGGATCGTCTCTTCCGATAGTTAAACTTCTTAGCCATCTGGGCAAACTTGAACCTTGTTGCTGAAAAGAAAGAACAAAGAACATATATAACGATCAGCCTATTTGTTACATGTCAGAATTTGGGGTTAATCTCCTCCCCCCTTGTTTAGAGCCAAGAATATCTCCTAACTTGATACTTAAAAACTGATCAGCACACAATTGCTGAAAGTCTCTGTTCCAATCTTTACTCATGACATCACAAGTATTGAACAAGACTGATGAAACCTCTTATGCAAAATCTACTTCGTAAAGAATCCTTTTTGTGCACCGAGTAGCACTTTCAGAAAATCGTACTTATTAATTTGTTATTATCACCAAAGGAAATGGCTTGTAACATAAGAACAAACAAATTGCTTACTTTTGCCCATGTGTGCCAACTTGTTCCTGAATTCCACATCATCAGCTGATGTTCCTCCCCCAGCTGCTGAAGCTCCTCCCCCAGGGGGTAGGGGGCCTGTCGCACTCTGCTGGGGTGGGACAGGGGTACTTTGGACACTTGGTTGTGGAGTGGGGGCTTGCACTGCCCCTGGGGTGGTGGATGCAGCTAGGGCCTGGGTGTAATCTAAACCAAGTACAGTTGGCATCATTTTTATGACAGACATCAAGAATGGAATGATGTTCATGTTTGTAAAATGTTGAAAGTTTGGAGGAGGTGTCCAAAGTCTGTGAATTGTAACATTAGAGCATTTGTTTAGAAGCCGAAAAAATCAAATTGATCTTTGAAAATATTTTGCTTGACTAAAGCATTTTGAAAGTATTCTGAAAGTCAACACTTGCTTCAAAGGAGAAATGTACAATACGACAAGAGCTGCAAACTTGCTTGTTATCTATTGTGACCTGAACCATAAAAATATAAAAAGTTTAGACGGTCTGACGTTTCAATCCTGGAAGAATCATTCTCTCTGGCCTCTGAGACACAGTGTTTGAATTTGATTTGAAGGAAAATACCAAAGTAGTAAAGGCCTACCTCTGTCCAGTGCTGCAATGAATTCTGGGTTGTGTTGTAACTCTCGTAGGAATTCCTCATTTTGCAATGTCAGCGCAAATCTCTCGTCTTCTAGCATTTGTTGCATCTCCACATCGTTGGCATCTGCGCTACTTTGTTGCTGGGCGTTCCTAGCCATACGCTCCTGCAGGTTCATGGATATCATCGGCTGTAGAAATCAGGAGAGAGGTATAGGGAGGGGCAGATTTATCAAGTCAACTGATACAAGATTCTTAAACATGGATGCCAAAAAGCTCATGCGCACGGTTTGTCCTGCACACTGACTCTTGTACGCTGGCCATGTGGCACCCTCGACTATTCAAGATAGGTATTGCTTTAGACTTGACCCTAGTCCTTTAGCACAGACTGATTTCATGAGACATGATAATTGAAGTGACACAACACTCACGCACATGTTAGTCAACTCGGCAAGTCACAGCGCTCGATTGGTCAAAGAGGTATTTAACGTGCATACCATCTTTGAGCTTGACATTACAGCAGTTATGACTTCTCATGCTACTCATGGAATTAGTCTTTTTAGTCAAAAATATCCAGTTCGTAAGTGACTTTGTCATACACGCAGATGCACCAGGATTTGAAGGCTCCCATTGGACGATTGCTGAAGTCGCACGTTAACTTCCAGTTCCATGTAAACGGTGATCAATGCATATAACTCTATGTACAGTGCATGTGCAGTGGGCGTGGTTTACACTGAAGTGACGTCACACTTATGAATCGGATAGGCGAGGAACTCTTTAAATAAATTTGTGAGTGTGCACTAACCTGGCTCCTGGATCTCTGTCGATTGCTTGTACTAACCACCCTCAGGAAATCAGACGGAAGCTCTCCTAGCAGTGGTGGGTTCCATCTTGGGTGAACACGTCGGGGGGCGGTGTAGGTAGGTAGGGTAGGAGGCACCCTGGTAGGCTCACGAGGTTCGGCCTGTCTTGGGGTGACTGTAGTCGGGGGCGGTTGTGAGGCCAAGGGCATGGGGGAAGAGGTAGACTGGGGTGGAGTGGGTGCAGGCCCCCTCTGTTGTGGAGTCGGTGGGAGCTGTCTGTTACGGATATCCTGGAATGAAAGATTTCAGAACCGGAGAGTTATGCATTGTCCATGTTTAGCCCAGATTTGGATTAGTGAAAACTGTTTAAGCAACCATCTTGGGTCCAAAATGCCAAGCTATACATACAGCACATGCTTAATGAATGTCTCAATTTAAACCAGGTAACCACTTCAGACATTAGGATCTTTGCAGCCACAATGACGTAGCCATGTTGTGTCCAATAACTACGTTACTATCGCTCAATCGGAGACTCACCAACCAAAATGCAACAACCAGGCATGCAACTTGGACTTTATTGAAAAAAAAAAATTCGAATCTTCACACGACTTTATACAGTGTTTTTCAGTTTTCAGTGGCAACGAGTGTGACGTGAAAACCAGAAATCAGCTGATCTGAGGAATAGTTGCATGCCTGAATAACATTTACTAGAGTGAGAATGGCACATTTGACACACCTGTGAGAAGGGGCTGTTTGGTGACGGTGGTGAGTACGGTGGTGGCTGGTCCCCATGCATGGTACTCATCATCGGGTTCACTCCGGACACTGGTGTGATGGGAATCATCCCAACTGGTGGATTGCTAAAGCTGTTGTTCATTGTATCACTGTATTTCTGTGTAACAAAAGACCGCTGACAAATAGGCATTCAAAGGAAAAATCTTCCATTCAAACACAGATAAATGGCATGTACAAATGACGGTGCAGTGCGTCTCTCATAAACCCTGCCCTCGTTAGTTCAGGCACAGATCCAATAGCCCTGAGCACATTTCAGCTTGCCCATGCTCCCCTAGGAAAAGACGTCAACTTGGAAAGCTTTCGAGGAGTTCTACGTCCACATGTATATACTTACTGGGAGTTGTGGCTCTGGCGGTCTCTGGGGTACCTCTGGCATGTCGGCAGTCAGGGTCAAGAGCTGGTCTATTGTTGCATCCACTGCACCATTGTTTGCCCGTAGTACTGTTTCTATAACGGCCCTGTCCATAGAGGGGAACATTACCTGCAGTAAAGAGTGACACCAATGACACCAATGATTAATAGACCCTCTACCTCCTCAAGAGTTCTTGCTGAGAACCCGTCGGATTTTTACAATATCTAGTGGCACATTGTGAGCCTAAATCATTTCATATCTGTTGGATTTTGAAGGATTATCATGTCTGTATGATCCAAACCAATTATTTCACTATGTACTTTGCGGCAGAGAGAAATTAATTATTTACTTATAGGTTTTGCCCTTACATCGAACTCAAACCCATGACCTTCCACACTAGTAACCAGGAGGTCATGGGTTCGAGTCCCACCTTAGTAGTCTTGTGCATTTTTTCATAAGCACTGAGTATATAGTGTCTATGAATATACATCCGTGTAAGGGCAAAATCTGTAATTTAAATTCAAACAATTCACAGCATAATCCCCATCCAACTTATAAACTTTAAGGTTCATTGGTTTCACTGAACTTGAGCTTGGCTGGTGGTAAGAAATCTCTTTGAAACCATGAGCAAAGTTTTTCTTTTCCTTTTACAATTGTTAAAAGTACCGGTAAGTAACATGTAAGTTCAGTTTGTGTTGAATCAGACTGATGTGCATAAGCATCACTTTGGATTTGACATTGGTAAAGAAAAGTATTGACAGTCAACTGCAAAAATGTCATTAACAGAGTTTAGCAGAGACTTGTGCCTTGCAAGTGACAATAGTGCACACACCTTGAAGTCTGCCATGGCTTGATTAAACTCCAACTGCCTAGTGGGCGGAGCCGGGGGCGGCGTCCCACCCACTGCCCCGCCCATTCCTGCATTGTTGGCCATCATTTGATCTGTTGGCACACTGTGACTGCGTTTCTTCTTGCTCTTCTTACTCTTCCCAGAAGGTGGATGCTGCATGTCAGGTGCTGTTGCCATGGCGACACAGTCTATTTGCTTATTCTCTCTCGACAAAATGCTGTTCAGTGATATGCTTTAAAGTTCTCGGTGCGATGAAATCTTTCTGACAAGCCCTTACAAAATGTAATTCAACTTGTCATATGAGAAAATACTGAACTTGTGAAAGTAAAAACCACTTAAGGAGACTACCACTGCAGAGAATGATAGCAATCTTGTTTTCAAGATTTCACACTTCACTCATTATGTGCTTGGTAAGAATCTTATGCAGTACAAGTCCATGTTTTTGCACTAGGCTTGTTGACTGAAGTTCCAATAAATCAAGGTGCTGCGTTCATTCCAGCTCTCAATCTGAAAAAAAAATCAATAAAATTAATGGAATGCACAACGATGGGTTTGTTTTAAAGTTAAGGAACTAACATATTTGATAGCAATGCAGCAAATAGTGAGGTTGATATCCAAACAGAGGATTTCTCTTTGTATTTTCTCCCAACCTACAGGCATCGCGAGGATTTTTTTCCAAGGGTTTGGAGGATGAAGTATCTTTCCTGGCCTCCCTTTTCTACCCTCCATCCAGCTTCAATGTAGTTGCTCATTTTACATGGAAGAATGTAAGAATGAGAGTTATTTCTGCAGAGGCATGCTTTGCAAGTAGGTACTTACAGTTAACATGTATCTACAGCAACCTGATATAGTGGGAGGGGATAGTAGTTACTTCAGAAAGAACTATAATTGACTCGATGGTGACTTGTTCAAATGGCTGGATAAAAAGTCATGGCCGTAGCAGTATCACATTAGACCATGGATCTACACGTACACGTTAAATGCAGTCTTCAGCTAGAAGACACACTGTGTATTTTGGCGAGTCATAGGACCTGTTTGTTTCACACGGATCTGGATCTTAATTGATGATCCCAAAGCTGGTTGGCACTATCCATTCCATGGGTTCTGGTGTCAGTGAACCAACGTCAGATTACTGATTGTGATCCGGATCCACATGATATAAAGCGGGCCCATAACAGCCTATTTGTGGAAAGGCAATGGATGTCCATACGCTGACTGTACATGTACATGACAGAGTACCATCAATGTGATCTTGTGACTGGATTGGCCTGTGCTACCCCTGTCAAACAGGGACCATGTGGATGAACTGAGTAGAATAGCAAAGGAAATTTCTGAATTTATGAGATGCTCCCTGGCTGTAGACAGCAAATTACTGAAGCTAATCCCTTATCGGTTATCACTAATCTGTTGCCTCTGACCTAAATACAGGGAGTACAAAGCCATGTTCCAATTTATAAATATACATGTACACGTAGCACTGTGGAATGAATTATGAACTCTGAAGGTGACCTGGAATGAGACTATGGAAGGGTCACACCCTCAGGTATTACCACCTACATTGTACATGAACAAAGTAAAATTAAACAACCCCAATGAGGCAATAGAAAGCAAGACAATGCAACATACACAACTAAGGCAGATAACTTCCCCATGGTGCTTTGTTTGCATGGTTAGAAATTGCTTCCCAAACATTTTAAAGATAACACTTACATTTTCTTTCAATAAAGCAGGGCCTTACGTGTTAAGAAAACTTCTATAGTCACAGTCTGGGGTCTTTTTTTAAAGTTACTATGTTAATGATAAAAAAGAAACCAAACTCAGGAGATCATGTTTTCACAATCTACACATGTACTGGGTCTTGTAAATATTTTCCATAAAAGTACTTGGAGGACTACATAATTTGCAGAGTTAAAGTAAATATTCTGTAACAATGTCCAAAACTTAAAAAAAAAAGAAAAACAGAAAATGGTTTGAACACCCTCCAAAATCATCCTTTGGTTGAAATTTCTGGCTTCTTTAAATTCTGAATCGATACTTTCTTGCCATGCTGTGGCATACATACATGTATACAGGTACAGCATGTTCTCACTGAGTTTCAACACACCAAATTTATTATTTTACACAACTTCCTCATAAAAATATTTCCTTTGGCAGAGCTGTTTCCTGTAGGACTGAACAGCTGGCATGGCTCTTCTTACAAGGGTTGGTAGGGAGGCTAATTAAACCATGGCGCTGAGCCTGAGAATTCTGTATTTTGATGGCTGTAACCAACTCACTTACCTGTTACTCAAAGTTATTGGGATGTCATTTGTTTACTTCTCCAAATGGAATGAACAAAAAGAGATGAATGATCAATGACTACAAAAGGTATATAAATTGTTTCGGAGATTCATTGAAAAAAATTAACATTAATCCAATGGAAAAAAATAAATAAATGAACTAAACCCAAACAACTAAAGTTAGTGAGCACAGACTGTGAACTAAACAGACTGAAAATTAAAATGTCACAAATTATTCTTTCACAAAATTGAACAAGACTTAAGGATTGCTTACTTATTCTGAGACCATTCACATGAACAACGAGCATGTATATTCAACTCTGTCTTTCATGATCCAAAATACAACCCGTGGTAGAGACCATGGAGGAAGGAACACAGTAAATATTGGCCGTGACTGGTACACCATGACAGGTATGTGCATGTACCAAACAGAACGTGCCCCTTTGAAGCATCCATGTACATGTACATGTAGTGAGCATACAGTACGTCACAGACGGACTCAACACACCCATGACAATAGCAATTGTTGTCTTTGTCCAGGTTACTTTTCAGTCAATGGCCCCGTGCTATGATGTCATCACGAAGGTCACAATGAGGTCAAAAATAATCTATGCCATAGTGGGAGTAAGAAGTCTCTACAAGAGGACGAAATGTAGAGAGAGTTGGGACAAACTCATTACTCATGTTTATAAATAACCCTGTCAAGGGAACTTCAACTTTATGACGATGCTACATCAGCACATGTAGTATGACGTGTACATTGCATAACTCTGGCAAAATCATCATGCTTGTCATTGTCTTTGAAATAAACAGACGGGGAGAAGAGTGGGTCTGAATTCGGATGATTTGTTGATTTCATTTCATGTGGCAAATTTAGTTTCTATACTGTGAAGCAAATTGGCAATTCAAAGGATTACTTTTTCCTTTGCCCTGGGCAGATCGACGGTTTCAACATGCACGGATAATGTGGCTTCTAAGTTGAACATTTTGCGAAGTTACTCGAGTATTGACTTTCAAAGCACAATATCTTAATGTATATGATCACAGACTGCAAATGGAGGTAACTTTCAAAATATTCATGACAACTGTTACATGTTTTCTCCATTAGAAATCACTAAAATTATTTGCTATAAACATTGCCAACCAATTTCTTCAAGGTATTAGCCAAAAGCTGTTTCCAGTTTCCAGACTAATTGAATCTGTCAAAATTACCTTAATCTGTACATTTTACTTCCACATCTTTACTTAAGCTGCAAAATAAATAAATAAGCTGAGTTTGTCTTCCAGGCAAAAGTTACGCAGCACAATGAAAACATGAATATTTTTACATTGTATTTATGTTGAAAGCGATATGCAGATTAGCATGAGAGAGAAACTATGCTGCAAAATGACATGATTTATCATAAAGGACAAATATTTGATATTAAAGTTAATATGAGTTGATTGCCAAAAGCAAATCTGTACTGGTCTCTCAACTGAATCGAGCAGATTCTATGTACATGTAAACCAGTTCATGCTGTCTGAATCTTTTCTGAGAATTTCTCTGTAAGTTTTTTTAAAGGGATAGCATCGCCAAATCATTCCACAGCTAACTGACAAAGTACTTCTAGTACATGTACACTCATAATGATGGCAGCATTTACGTAGTTGAGACCAAAATTGATCACTTCCTCTGAACAAGCAGAAAAACCTGTTCTTCTATGATTGATTGACTGTGCCAGTTTTGTCTAATTGCATGCTAGAAATGTTTAAAGGGTCCAAGGGATGTTTTCTTTATCCACACACTTCTTTGTGCACCTTAAATGTAAATTTATTCTCTTTTTCAATGTATAAAATCTGTTCAGCATCCTTTCAGGGCAAAGAGCATGCTGAAAGTGCATTTTATACATTTAAAACCGTCTTTGCTTTAGTAGACAACAAAGGGCACTCTTCCGTGACATTATCCAAGGAAAGATGCTTTTATGTTCAAATTGGCTACCAAACATTTCTGACAATGAGTTGTTTGATCGGCTCACTGCATACAATGTACATGTACTACCACAACAATAAATAATTGACAAAAAGAGTAACAAAGGACAGCAAAGTATTAACAGTTTGAGCAGAGTTTTGCCCACAAATCAAAAACAACATTGCAGCTCTCTCCCAGTTTTGCTCATAACATGAAAATAAGCACTGAAATACCTTGTAAAATAAATTCTTATGGCAAATAACAGATTGCCTGATACCATGATTGCCTAATAAAATGGGTCTATCAACTGTACCTCCAATCTATTGTCGATGGACCCTAATGTGGCACGACCCCTGACATGGTGCACTTTCATTTTTTGTCTCTTGTGTCGTAATGGAGCAATATTTTTAGCTCAATTTTTAAATAGTGCAACTTCATCAAACTCTTAATATTCCGATTTGTAAATCTTTATTTTACGTACCTGCTACAAAGTTCAGATGAAATTTAATTTTCGCCCGATTTTTTTGCGACGTGCAAAATGAACTCTTTTAAAATGTACCCCAAAATAGGCAAAGAATTTTCTGACAAACATGTGGATGGATATTTACATTGAAGTATTGATGCTTTACAAGAATTCATCAACTTCAAAGGATTTTATATATGTTTACATGTATGTGGGATTTTATGGAGATTTTTTAATGTGCGCCTAGTCAACTGTCAAGGAACACTCCGCTGAATTTGAGCCCAATTTCCTGATGCCGACACATTTGATTTCAAACAAAATTTCATGACACTGAAATAATTCAAAAAGGCTCAACACCACCGTTAAGGTAATAGCACAAGTTTTGTAAGTTTTTAACCAAATGAGTTCCAAGTTTCTCAAGAAAGAGGTTTGGCTACATTGTGTGAGGAAAGTCAAGTGAACATCCAAGTGCACCATATTAGGGGACTCTACTAATTAATATACATAATTTGACATGAATTTTACTAAGACGTGTTCTGCTTCCCTTACCATTGAACTGTTGCGCGCAGAACAATACTTGTTCACAATAATTGTTAGGAAATGTTTGTGACTGTAAACATGGTAAATACAACTGAAACAAAGTAAATCTTACACAAATTTATTGTACTCCATTCTGAGTTGATTTGCCTTTGACTGAAATCCATTCAAAGGGGAGTAAAATAGATTACGCTGGAGTCAAGATTGCGCTGAATAGTGTAAATCTGTTAAAAACTAGTATTAGAACAAGATGGAATACGACACGTGTACAGGGGGTAATGTAATAAAAAAATTGAAAAGGAATAAACAAAATGTCCCTAGTTACAACTCATGCTAATTTCAGTCCATCCGATCATGCATGCATAGATGAATTTATCGTGTTCATCGACAAACATTATCCATGTGATGTCGATCATAAAATACAGGCCAAGGGCCTATCTATCAAACCAGTAACAAGGCCAAACATGACACAGTTTTGTAACTCAACCAAGAGAACACTTCGCGCCGCATTCAGTTACTGCATAAAACTGCCAAAATTTTCCCAAAACAATCTTTGGTTTAGTTTGGATTAGGGCCTGAGGCTAGGTTTATAAAACTAACGCTAAATGTTAAAAGACGATCCTGACATAAAGTGATCTATTATTCGTGATCTTAACTCACGCATTTGGCAGCCTACGCAGAAAAAATGCTCTGAGTGAAACTTACATGATTACTGATTCTGCGAGACGGAACCTCAAAACGGTGCTGAAAATTCCTGGAAATCCGACCGTCGAACGTCCTGTTTGGGATCCGGGAAAATTGTGTCAATTTCATCATCATCAACATTCGTAGCATTCTCCAGTTCTAGTAAGTATACCACCCAACAGAGGGCGCTAACTAGGCTGGTTCCAATGAAAAGCAGAAATCATTCCTCAGAGATATAGATTACTTAAAAAAGAAACAAGACGTCAACAAGTTATTGCATTTGTCGTATTGGGAGTTGCGTTCCTGTCATAAAATGACGAGTTTGAGTCGTTTAGAGAAGCTTGGCACCATTTTTACAAGGTGAAAGCGTTTAGATAGTGTACATGTAATTGTTTTAATGAAAACATGCAGCTTGAATGAGATGCAGACCAGAGAACAAGGGTCTGATTTGTGCAAGTTTGCTTCAGGCTAAGGGTTAACTTAATACAATCCTGAGGAACGGGGGTGCTGTTCGGCTTCTCATAATAATTATTGCTCTTACCCACATGGTGTGAGCAGAAACTTACATTGAAATATGATTACATTGCACAAGATGAATAAGGCACTTAAACATAGGGTGTAGACGTATAGCATTGTGTATGTACTTGCGAAAAGTAAAGAAAAAATTTCACCGATGTTCAACCTTATGCAACCTGTGCATCTCTTGCCAAAGAATTAAGCAAAATACTGTTGAACTTCCTCGGTGGCATCTAACGTGCATGACCGTGTAGTCGCCAGGTCCCTAATTTCACCACCTATTGTCAAGTCTCATTGGTTTTCACAGTAAGTGGCGAAATAAAGGACCTGGTGACTATACCGTCACGCACATTACTTTTGTTGTGAACAAGGGTGCGTGACCTAATGCGGGCAGGTGTAATGAAGGAGGCAGACAAACCAATCTGGTATGACATCATGGCTGCATTCCCACCTAGAGATGCACCAACTCACCATCGCGACTACAAGAAGGACTTTCTGCCAGAAATTTTGTATGAAGAGGATGCTGTACGAGCGTACGTTTCTTTCTTGTTTGTTAAAAATCAAGACAGGTACATTTGAAAGGTTTTCAACCACCCTCAGTCTGCCTTAAACATGAATTTTACAAAGCCATAAAAAGTAATTCTCTCCACAGAATTTCATATATTGATGCTGACATCTACCATTTCCTTACCAAAACCACTGCACTGACTTGGAGTTGATTCTATCCAGTCCGCATCCCCTCAGATATCTATTCACTGAACCAATAATCAAAGAGTTACTGCAGTACGACATAATCTGCAAACATTGAGCAAAATCTAATCTTCAAATAGATTTGGAGGGATTCATTGTGGAATAGATAATAATAATAAAGATAAATTTATGATGCGCAGATTCCACATACTGTGTTCAAGTGTGCAGCACATTAATACAAAGATGATAAAAGTTGTAAGTGCCAAATACACAGTAAAATACTAAACAACATCATATACACATTGATTCACAATATCCAAAGCTAATTCATTGAAGGAAAGCAGCCTTAAAACGATGCGTCTTTAGTTTAGTTTTAAAAAAGTTCAGAGATTGAGCTGTCTGGATATCTGGAGGAAGTTATGGCGCTGCATAAGAAAACACCCTCATCCCTAGTGTATATATATTAAATATAGTATTATGTATTGCCTTCATTTTAAGAACTAATTTGCTGAGCCATCTGACATTTTTGGGTATTTGTCGATGTGGTCTTAATTACAGGCAGTTTTACAAAGTCTATGGCAAGCAGACAGCCATTGATTTGACCCAGCATGAGCAAGTCAAGATGTCTCCTTGCTACAGGTACAGTGTCTCCTAAAGGACACCATGGCTTCACCTTATCACTTTTTTAAACCAAAGATTGCAAAGTTAGTTTTTCTGCTTACATTACTTTTTTAGGGAATGAATGGAGCAGGTGTATTTAATACCGGCATGCAACTTTTCTTCGGATCATCCAATTTCATTGTTTTTCACTTCACGCTCATGCTATTGAAAATTGAAAAATTGGAATTGGAATTTCTTTCTTTCTTGTCAAAGTCCAAGTTTCATGCCTGTTAATGATTGCATTATTGTTGCTTACCTGTCAGCATCTTCAGAGCGTATCCCTGAGACAGGTCCGAGCTAAGCGTGGTCTCCTCCAGAGACAACAAATTTTGTCAATCTCCTGTGACTAACTTTAATATGGATGATTTTTCTTAGATTTGTTTGAAAAATTTCAGAAGATGTTAGAATGTTTTCCAACATTCTGCTGAACTTGATAGATCCTTTGGAAAAAAAATGGTTGAAATGGGAATGTTGCTTTTGGTTGTCTTGCACCCCAGGTTTATAAGCAAATATCAGGAATTGAAGAAAGAAGGCACCAGACAGCCAGAGGAGTTATTTGAAGCTGCAGTAGCAGCTTTGGCACAAGAGGGTCTCGTTCTCAGGAAGCAGAGCGAGAAGAGACCGCAGAAGACAAAGAAAGTGAGTGCTGTGGCATGCTGTGGGTTGGTCTTATCCTAGAGCCAAGTTTTATTCCCAAAGTCTTCCCTAAAAGTTGACACTGATTGCATGCTGACATTTAAAATGTCTTCCTTGTCTGACTCGGACATTTACCAAGCCTCAGCCAATAAGCAACTGTGGCAATAATTTGAATATTAGATTATTTTGCCCAGAATTCAGTGTTAAAAACAGGCAGAAAAAGGCCAGGTTTGCATTTGTGACACAGTCTCTCAAAAAGAGTGCCAAATCCTGAACATTTTTGACCCATATAATACACCCGTTCACCAGCATGTCAAACTGAGTGATACATCCAATTAAAAAAGCTCATTTCACTCTTTAAAGTAAAACAGCATTACATCAAGTGTAATCTCTGCATTACATCAAGTAAAGTTTAAGTTGTGTATGAAATGCTTTGTTGAAGTGCAGAAAAAGTGTCTTATTTTGGTTAATTTTGACTTTCTTGCAGGACGAAGAAAAACCAGACAGCAAGCAAGTGACCAAAGGTTTAGCGTTACTCCTTCAACAGGCCATGGAAAATGAGAAAAAACAAACAGAAAACCCCTCCTTCACAACAGATAGGACTGTTCCAGAAGATGAAACAAATACATGATATTATTTTCAGATATGATTTATTTACTTTTTGTGCTGTATTGTAGGTAGAGTTTCAGAGGTAGAGTTGAGAGAAAAAAAAAGGTGGTATTCTCTTTGAAAGGCTGTAAGTACACCGTCAATTAAGTGGATTAGCATTAAGGAATGGCCAAGACTGGGTTATATGTTTGTTCAATACTTTCTATCCAATCTTAAAGTTATCTTATTTAAATAGAAGGTCATTGAATTTTGGCAGAGGAGTTGTCATTATTTTCACATCCTTGCAAAATTGAAGTCCCAATATCTTCACAAATAAGTCCTGTGATTAGAGTTTTTGATTTCTTGGCCATTCACAAATATGCCCCCAGCTCCTGATCCATTCCACTGCTGTTTACTGTTAATAAACAAGTTTGAAATCTTAAAAGGATTCATGTGTCATAATGATGGGTTTATGTCCAATTTGTCACGATTGTCGTCAAACTTCTAGTTAGTGGTTACTTTGTCTCAAGTTAATGCTAAAATAGCATGTTCTTTTAAATAAGCCATTTGCGAGTTAAATTTGAATAAAATCTGGTACACTGAGTTCTTTAAATTCATGTGAACACAACTTGAATTCTCCATACTAAAACCACTTTTGCTTTACCTTGTGATTTGGGGCAAGCTTTTGCTTAGTTACATAAGAGACGCCTTGCAACAGCACAAAGGAACCAGTCCATTCCAGAGATTGTGGTCGCTATGCAAAAGCTTGCCCCGAATCACAAGGTATAGCAACAATGTCTTCAGTCTGGGGAATCCAAAGTGTTACGTTCCTGTGCCATCAGATAACAACCGGAACCAGAGTGTACCAGATTTAATTCAAATTTAACTCGCAAGTGGCTTAAATACTCAAACGGGAGCACTCGTTTTACTTCTTGTTGCCAAAAGAGGGCGTACTTCTCAAAGTATAAATTTTCGCGCGCAATACGTGAACTAAAGAGGGCGCTGTGTTTATTCGCGCCATTCGATGTCGACCTTACATCTTGCAATTTGTGTTGGGTTTCGGTTTCGTGCTCGGAAAAATTGCTGAGTGAATGTTGCTTGCAAAATGACAGACGCACTAGAATTTACGGATATTTGGCAGGAAGTGAGAGGTGCTATGGTGAGATGATCATTTCAAGTTGTTTTTTGTGTTTCTTGTTGGTCATGGTCGTGTACATTTTATCTTTTAATTTTACTCCTATCCTAGGCATGCTCGGCAATGCAAGCAGTGAATGAAACACGTTCGCTTTCAAATTTCCCACAACGTCAGAACGTGACATCCAACAAAACAATGGTCCCGTATTGTAATGATGAATGATTTAACCTGGGAAGAGTTCAGGACATCACCAATCAGCTTATCATGCATGAATCCCTGACCTAGGCCTATGGTTTTCAGTAGATGGGGAGTCCGGCACTTTTCGTTTTTTTTTATTTGACCCCCACAAGTTTAGTACCATTGGAAATGTAATTTCAAAAGAAATTGAATGGTATAAAATTTGGCTCAATAGCTGCAAGTATAGTGAAGTTATGGTTTTTTTGTTATTAAAAATAGGTGTAATCAGTCAGTCACAATTTGGGGCGGGCACAAGTTTTCTTTTCATCAATGTATTTGAACCACATGGAATGTTATTCCTCATCGGTTCCACTTCCAGACATGCCAGAGTTGGACAAAGATCTGTAGTTAAGTCACAGAGGAAGTGTAAAGTAAACAATATTTTTATAATGGAGAACTTTATCAATAATGAACACAGGATATATGTACATGTATACAGTAACAGGACAGTTGAGTTGGGCTTGAAATTTGTAGTTATGTATGAAAGATCACTGAAGCATAGTTTTGATGTGATATTCTGTCATCAGTAAATATTGATAAAAATAAGGGACCAAGTCTGTCAGGTGTGATAAGTTAAAGTCTGTTCATGTTTGACATGATCTTGGGCATTTCCTTTTTTTTTTACAATGCAGAATGGCGGCCGTCTTAAACTGAGCAGGCAAGGTGTGTACTTCAAAAGCAACAAGACTGGTAAAGTGGAGCAGGTGCAAGTAGAGGATCTTGCCGAAACCAACTGGCTGAGAGTGGCTAAAGGATACGAGCTGAAACTCCGCCTCCAAAATGGCACTATCTTCAAATATGATGGCTTTCAGGAATCGGTAAGCAAATGAGGAACTATGCAATTAAATTTTTTTTAAAAAAGCTCATTTTGTTCATGATTTTTCCAGTAGATGCATTCTTTACTTATCTGTAACACCACAGGTCATTGCCGTTCTTGCCAGAATTTGGCGAGAAGTCTGTCCAAATTGTAGTCGTCATATTTTTAAAATAGTACGTTCTGAATTTCGAATGGTGTTCTGGGTTTATACAAGAATAACATGGGATGTCCGTCTGTTTTGTTGTAGGACCAAGAGAAACTGACTGAATTTATCCGAAATAATTACAACCTCAGTTTAGACGAGGTGGAACTTGCTGTTAAGGGACGGAACTGGGGCTCAGCTAAATTTAATGGCAAGTATAATGTATTATACATCTTGATAAATGTCTTGTAGCATTTCTTGTTGAATGCAGTGCAGGCATATTGCACTTTGTCTTGAGGTTTTACTTATCTATAAATGTGTTTATGTGTATTTAGAGCAGTTGTACTTTTGGTTATTTTCAGGTTCAAATTAATATGTTACAAATTTCAAGTTGCGTTTTTTTTCCAACATTTCTAAAAGACAAATTTAACCCGCTGTCTCACACAAGTCCTTGGGGAATTTCCTTAGTTCGAACTCATTTTTTTGTGTGAAGGCAAGTTTTGAATATTCTGAAGATGTGTACAACAGAAAGTTACAAAACAAACTTTTTGTTAATTGGTACAGGCACAGAGCTCGCCTTTGAGGTTGACAAAAAGCCAGCCTTCCACATTCCTCTAGGCAATGTGTCTCACAGTACGACTGCCAAGAACGAGGTCATTCTTGAATTTCATCAAAATGATGACACTGAGGTATCTTTGATGGAGATGAGGTTTTATGTTCCTCCAACAGAATCAGACGTCAATGCTGCCGAGGTAACAGAAAGACATTGTGTTCTATCTGCCTCATTTATTACATTTTAGTTTTATTTTCTTGATTTTCTTCATTTTTATTTATCAATGTTTGAAGCAGTTTATAACATTCCAAGTTAATGGCTTGGAGTTAAGTTATTTTCCCTCAAGATTTACTCTTTAGCACTTAAAGTATTTTGTTCTGCTTTTTATGCGTAAGATGTAAGGAGTTGGTCTCTTGTGAAATTGCTGGCCAAGTGAAGATAATAATCTAAAATCAAAGGTTTGATTTATCTCTTTTCCTGGCCTAGTCTGCAGCCAGTTTGATGGAGGAGAATACAATTTGTCAAAAATTGTAGCGCTGTCACTGAAATTATATTTATTTCAAGTATTTGGTTAATTACATTCCTAACATGTTGTTTCATGGAGATTTCTGTCTCCACTGTCTTCTGTCTTCTGCTTCAATATTCTTTCTGCTGATGGCTGTGAAAGGGACGAACGTTTCTTACATGTATGCGGAAAGTTGTGTCTTAAGCAGTGGTATGAGTTGGTTCAGTGTTGTAACAGAAATTCCACACCTGTGACTTTAATCTTTCCATCTTGTATCAGGCATTTCATGAAAAGATTCTGGCCAAAGCTGATATCATCCAAGCCACGGGAGAATCCATCGCATCATTGGAGCAAATACCTTGTCTCACTCCAAGGTAAATATTCAACAAGTCTGTTATCTGCACTTCCATTTCTTATTTCGATATTTCTAGTCCAGTTAATTTCTGTGTTTTTGATTCCATAGCCAATGTTTGACAGTGGAGTTTGTTATTTGCAGGTGTCCTTTCAAATGGGAGTCATTTTCTGCCCCTGACTCCTTTTCTGGTTAGAAACTGTGCCTTGTATATTTGCCTTGTTAAGCCTCGTTATTTGTATACATTCTAAAAACCAAAACCTGCCTAAGTTGATTGGGTATTCAAAATTATCTTTTTCACAAATTCTTTGATTTTGGAGGTGAGTAAAAGTGTGCAGACTGTTGTGTTACGTTGAGCCCAAAGCTATGATTGCACTGCCATACCATGTTATCTTGTAGCAGGTTCCAGATACTTGCGGAGTACCAGTTAAACACTTAATCTGTCATGATTAGTATAGTCTTTGATAACACTAAATAATTAAGACATGAGCCCCTGCATTGTGGCATATGTAGTGGTCGTGTACGGCTTAAATGTTTCCATTTTCTTGCCACATTGCAGAGGTCGTTACGACATCAAGATATTCCCTACCTTCCTCCAACTTCACGGCAAAACATTTGACTACAAGATCCCATTCACTACCGTACTTCGTCTGTTTTTGTTACCTCATAAGGACAATCGCCAGATGTATTTTGTGGTAAGACTCAGTGGGATAGAACATAAATATTCAACCCTGTTCAATTCCGTATGTCAAAATATTTCATATAATGGAAGAGTGTGTTTTCTCTCATGGGTGGGTTCACCTATGTGACTTTATTACATAGTTAACTGTAGTGTTCATTGGTGATAAATTGTGATTTATGAAGCTGCTTCGGTCGTAATCCTTAGTGTTTTGGCTATTTTTTATCAAAATTTTGAAATAAGATCAGGTTATGCAGACAAGTGTAGCATGTCTCTCAGCCAAATTTTTACATTTTTTTCAGCATTTAGGTAAGTTTATAAACCTTGAAGTCTTTAACTTTCTCACCAAAGGGCAATATTTTTAGCAGGAAGTCATTAAGGAGTGTTGGCAGAGTTTTGCGTATTGAATCAGAGTAGTTGCTGTACTCATCTCCTAGTCCATCAGTGCAACATGTCAGCGTCAGTCATTCAAGTATGGAAATTGCTCTGGACTGTTGAAGGACTCGCTGGTGGTTGTCAGAGATAATGAGGTTTAAGTTACCAAATTTGGAATATTGCAATTTTTCCCTTTGGCAGATCAGTCTGGATCCACCCATCGTACAGGGCCAGACCAGATATCATTTTCTCATCCTGAGCTTCAACAAGGAAGATGATATGTCACTGGACCTCAACCTCACTGAGTAAGAAGGCTTATGTTCCAAGATGGGCTTCTCATCGAAGGGATGTGCTCACAAACTGAATAGAGTTATACTAATAATCCAATTCACAAATGGGAGTAACAGAGCATTTAGAAACACACAAAGATGTGGTATATTGGACAAAAATGCTTGTTTGGGAGTGCAGAGGCTAGTTTCATGAGATGGCAAATGGAATGCTCCATTCTGCTTGGCTTCATGGAATAGATCTTTATGTCTGCTACAAAATGGAATTGTTCTTTCTATGGCACATTTTGAAACATTCCTCATTTGTTTCCTTCAGCAGCAGAATAAGCCCTTTTTTAAAATCCCTGCTGAAATAAATGCCTGCAAAGCCTCTGAGTTAATGAAATTCTGTGTGATTGTGGATTAAAAGGCTCTCTTTACCGCCCACGGTGGACTATAATGTTCTGTTTGATGGTGTGATCTCAGGCAAAACATTGGAACAGATATATCAATAATCAGCCTTGAGCTTTCAAAAGATGAGAATTGATTGAGGTCATGTTTAATGTGTCATAGGTTGTAATTTTTAAAGACTAATGGGTTAAATTGATTGTATTTTGTCTTCAGAGAGGAGATTGAGGAGAAATACAAGGGGAAGTTACAGAAGCACATGACGGGGCCATCGTTTGAGATCGTCAGTCGGTTGATGAAGTCACTATCAGCACGGAAGATTACTATTCCTGGATCCTTCACAGGGTGAGACAGTGTTCCAGAAAGCACCTTAGCTCGCCATGAAGTAAAGGCTCTCTCGTTTGAGATGCAGAACTTTGGTGGTGGTCAATAGTTAACGGCAACCAGTTTTACATGTCTCTAAACGTGGTCATGTCTATTTGCCCGTAACATGATAAGCACTGTAGATCATGCTTCCGGAGTCCGTTCTATGTAGTGTAAACTCATTCCTGTCACCGAGCAAGACTACTTTGTAAGGTTCACAGTTATCAGATCGCTTTGAAATACTGAGGCCAAAAAGTGTGCCATGCCTTTTCCCCTGCGGATTAGAATGAATTGATCACAACGAGTTTATTCTGGAATGTGCATCAATTTAAACATAGATGACTTTTGACTAAGGCAAACAGAACAAGTGATATTGTGCATCAATTTAAACATAGATGACTTTTGACTAAGGCAAACAGAACAAGTGATATTTGAGGTATGCCGCTTTTCCTCAGATCGGCTGATTTCCTTGTTTTTCACTTTGCACTCTTGCCATTAAAAATGGAAAAACACTGCAAAGTCTTGTAAAGATTGGAATTTCCTCGTCCAATTTGCATGCCTGATATATACCGAGGGAAGTATTTCTAGCATTTTGATTTTTCACTCCCTTATCTCCCACCCTTATGTTCAGACTAGAAATACTTTTTATCTACAAAAAATAGAACATGACACAGTCTTGTTTTTTTTTTTAGAGGGAATGTCTCATCTTTGTTTATTTTATGTTTAAATGATTTCTTCTCTTTGCAGTCGATCCGGAGCACAGACTGTGAGCTGTTCCTACCGGTCCAACAGTGGTTTCCTGTACCCCTTGGAGAGGGGATTCATCTACGTTCACAAACCCCCCATCCACATCCGCTTTGAGGAGATCGCTTGCGTCAACTTTGCTCGGGGTACTGGCAGCTCTCGCTACTTTGATTTTGAGATTGAGACCAGGAACGGAAATGTCTATGTCTTCAGTAGCATAGAAAAGTAAGACTTATCAGATTCTTTGTGGTTGTTTTTATTCAGGGTTAAGTAACGAGTCTGTCCAAAGCCTGCCATCTAGAGGCAAAAGGATGTTCAAGTCAAGGTGCTTCATATTTTGCCTGTGAATTGCAAGTTAACAGATGCAGTTTCTTTTTGGACTTTTTTTTTTAAGGGATGAGTACAGTCCTCTCTTTGACTTCGTTAGCAACAAGAAACTCAGAGTCAAGAACAGAGGTGGCAACATCAAGGACGTAAGTCAACTTTTGGCCTGAAAAAGTTATGTTTTTGAAAACAAAGGTTCAATTAAAATTTCCTGACACTGGTCCAAATCTCAAGTCGTTTATAAACGATCTTTCAGTTTATTGAGTTTTTGAAGTTAGTTGCTCCTTTAAAATTTGTTGAAATTTCTGCTGTCTCTGAATGCGATCAAGGGGAGGCAACTGTTTCTCCAACAGATGCAAAGATTGCTGATAGCAAATGTGACAGCACTGTGAGGGCTCTATCTACTTTACTTTCTGATATTCCTGATTTTAAACAATTTCTTTGTTATGAATCTGTCTTCCACCAAAGGGAAAGTCAGTCAACTATGAGGATATGGTGGACAGTGATGATGACGAAGATACCCATGATGCCTACCTGGAACAAATGAAAGCTGAAGGGAGGGAACGAGATGATGGGGAACCAGACGAGGATTACATTGCTGACATGGACTCTGATGCCTCAGGTAAGCGGGTGCCTGACTGTCCTACCCAAATCACGATTATCCAAAAAGTATAAAAGTATGGCAAGCATTCTGTTAAGTATATATAATCAAAGTTAATGAAATGAATCACCAAGATTCAACATTGCAGTAATACTGAAGCAAAACTCCATAGTGGTTGAGCTGTGCAGTTCTGAATCCAACAAACTATGACCAAAACCAGGTGCTGCATGTTGTTCGATTTCACATTATCAAGACAGACTTGTTCTTGGCCAGCAGTAGTCAGGATCCTGATGCACTTCATCAAGAATAATCACTTTTTTTTTTTTTTGATTGGCAGATAGTGATTTCAAACCTGGAGACAGTGGAAGTGATGTGGCAGAGGAGTAAGTAAAACAAGAATTTTTTACTACCAAATATCAGAGATTGGATGCTTTACTTAACCTCACCAGATTTCTTACTGAAACGGTCAAAATTCGACAATAATTTTCCAAGAAAAATTTTCTGACCTTGCTGAATCTATTCCCAACAACGAGAGCAACAGCTTTGCATTCTCTGCTCACAACTTGAGTATTGCTGATTTTCATAAAAGAAAATTAGAAGATACATGTGTATGTTCATGCACGTCATGCCTTGTTTGAGGGTGGAAAGCCAATCTACCCTTCCAGCGGTGTTGATACTTGGCAAAGTTGTTCCCGATGGGAAATAATATTGAACTATCCAACCAAAATAAACCTCCATATGTGACCTGTCACGACAAAATGAGTGTAAAATTGCATCCTGCTCTTTCCTATTTTTTAGGGATTAAAAGTCATATTGAAGTGGAGGTCAGTTTTGGGTTTTGTAATATTTGGAAAGAGTAATCCGTCGCCTGGTTAATTCCAAATATTTCAAAGGATTTTCTTAGCAATTCTGATGATAACATTCTTCGTGCCTGGTCTGAAATGTTGAAACGATTTCTGAAACAAAAAGTGCAAAGCTGCCAGAATAATGCCACATTGTCACCTTAAATACCTCTACCTTAAGTGTTCCATGTACATACCACTGGAAAGCTCTCTTTCTGCTGAATTAAAAAATACCAATATCTCGATTTTTGAAAATTCTGACTTCCAGCTCATTTTGTGGTGACCGGTCACATACATGTACATGTATACGTGTAATTGTTTTACTACATACCTCGCACATATTCAGTTGTTAGTAACAAATCAGGAACAAGGGAAAGGCAGCATGTACGTGTGCCACCCACTGTTAGAGTGAATATAGCATAGCTAAGGCTGTGCTCGCGCATGAATACTTGGCTTGTGTGACAGTTTCATGAGTACTTAACTTGCGCATGGATCCTTGCGTATACTTTGTGCCTTGTAAGCAGCAAAAAAAAACAGCAATAGGCATGCTCTGATTGGACCAGTAAAAATAGACTTTCAATCATGAATATGTATGAGTTATGGTAATCTTAAACATCCCATCCTTCCCGTTCTTTAAGTTTCTCAGCTAAAACCTGAGAAATGTGGTGAAATACGTAAATGAAATTGATACACAATGAGCAGATTTCTGACCAGTTTTGACACAATTGTTTCTGGGATTAGATACGACAGTAACCCGTCCACCAGTGATTCATCCTTATCGGATGCCAGCTCTTCAGAGGTTGAAGAGGGAGAACTGAAACGTAAGAAGCATCGAGACAGTAAACCAAAAAGGAAAGTCAAGACGGTGGTAAGTAGCATTAACCCTTTTGCTTCAATGAGTCTCCTCTGCAAGGAAAGAAAAAAATTCAGAGATTTTGCTTGGATGCTTAATTTCCTGTTTGGAGGTTTTTCACCTTTTTGTGGATGTCTTTTTTTTAAGCTGTGGGCGTCACCCTTACTGTTCAACTTTCATTACAGGCCATGCAGTCTGAAGGACAACCTTAAACCTTTAGTTTGAACCATTATTCTGAGGCATATTTCTTAAATCATGGGCTTGATTTATACCACTGAAGTACAGGCAAGAAGATAATGTAACATTTGTTATTGTCCCTTGTTGTAATAAGCCTGGTTTGCTGACTTTTTGGAGAAAATTTAAAGTTAGTCTAATCCACGTTCCTACACATAAATAGATGGAGAGTTTGATTCATCTTGGTCACTTGGCAGTATTACAAATTATGAAACTGACCAACAGGACTTACGTGAAAACTTCACGGCCTTATGACTCATCTCCAGCTCTGAAGTTGACTGTAAGTCCAGTTGACTAGTTTTATAGTACTGTTCTTGTACCTAGTTGTTCACTTAATAATCACTTCAATTCAGAGATGTTGAAAGCAAGACATTCTTCTGTCCATTTGGAAATAGTCAGAAAAACCACGTAAGAAACGAAAGGAGAAGAAAGAGAAGGATCCGAACATGCCGAGACGGCCCAGCTCGGCCTACATGATCTGGCTGACAGAGCATAGAGAGGAGATCAAGAAGAGTTACCCAGGCATCAGTGTGACCGAGGTGTCCAAGAAGGCTGGCGAGATGTGGAACAAACTAGAAGACAAATCTGAGTGGCAGGAGAAGGCCGCTAAGTTAAAGGAAGCTTACACCAGAGCCATGGCTGAATACAAGGCCAAACTGAAAGCAGAAGGTGGTTCCTTTCAGAAAAAAACAACTCCGTAAGTGCATCGCTCACATCATCAGTTTTTCCATGTTTTAATTTCAATTCTTCATAATGAAGAGCCACTTAAAACTAAAATTCACTTTTAACATTGGTAAAAGCGACAAGAAGCTTTCCTAGAGAAGACGGTGAAGAAATTTGTATATTTAGGTGCAAAAGGCGAACTTTACAGGAAAACCATTGTAGGGCTCCTCTTAACAATTCCAAACCACCATTTGTTCTTTGCACGCTGCCGCCATAGGCACGCAGAGCCTCGATGTATGTTGCTTATGTAATTTTGTGCGTGCTGCTTTTTTTGTACCATGCAATTGGACAAAGCAATTCTGATGCAATTGTACAAGCTGCCACTTCAAGGCTCTGCATGCCTGTGGCGGCAGCCTGCAAAGAGCGATTGATATGTTGTCTTGATTCCAACCAGGGTTACTACGTGTGAAAGATGAGGAAACAATAAACAGGGATCAAAATTAAAGGAGACAAGGTTACAGATTTGTTCAAGAAGTTTGAGATGATGATTAACAGTGGTTTAGGTGCTCACCTGACTCAAACAGTTTGAAAAGTAAAATGTCTGTTCTCCATCTTGTGTTTGTCGATGTAAAGCTTTTGTTTCATAGATAAACGAAGGAACATTTTGCCTGCTTTTAATTGCATTGGAATTGCACCGTGATGCATGTCCCTTGTTATTTCCAACCATACCTCAACTTTGTGTCTTTATTCTTGTTCGTCCTTGTAGTAAGAAGACCAAGTCATCTGATTCTGCGTCCAGCCCAACTAAGAAGCCATCCAGCGCTGGGTCAGGAGGGAACTATAAGAGTAAGGAGTACATCAGTGATTCTTCATCATCAGGAGGAGATGATGATGACGATGAAGATGAGGATGAAGAGGTAGGGGCTCAAATTATCAAAATCATATTTAGCTTGATTTATTTGTCATCTTGATTTTTTGGATCTTTTTTAAACTAAAGGTGTTGGCCCTCTGTGAGTTATACCTCTTGTTTCCTTTTCTTATGATGGCCAGTAATTTGTTCGATTGTGGGTGTAATCCTTGGCCCATGTGACGTATACACACAGCAGTGTTGAAGGTCTCGAAGCCGGCCTCAAGGCTGATGTTTGAAAGCCTTGGCCTCGCCATGTAATGACTCGGTTATGACCTTGGTCTTGGATATTGTGGCCTTGACCTCAAATGGCTGTGACTTGGTCTTGGCCTTGGCCTTGGAGACTTCTGACTCAGACACAGCCTTGGCCTTGAAGATCGTGAACTTGACTCCAAAACTGACATACCAAAATGAATTTTGTTGATCTTGAAACACATGTTTTTGACATTGGAACAGTGATTAAGTTAAAAGGCAATTTCTGCTTGTGAAACAAGAAAATGTCGGAAGACCCAACCAGCAACCAACAAGTGAACAATTTACTTGTACAACTGCCATGTTTTAGCTTTTGATCGCTAGTAGAGTGTCAAATTATCTTGAGTTGATACAGCAGTGGGACAGTGTTTTGGAAATCAGTATCCTAGTACATTTCTTCCTCAAAACATTGGAGAAACAAGCAAAACAGGGAGGAGTATTCTGGCAGTCTGTAGTTTCCCTAACAATTCGATTGTGTTTTTACCAGATTTTTAATTCAAGATTTTTATTTGCCAACCGTCACTTCGTTTACCTCTTCAGAATCCTGCAAAAATGGAACTTTTGAAGTTAAAACAGTTTAAGCAGCAAAAGGTTTAATCAGAAGTTTTCCTGTTATGTTGGTAGTGAAAAAAGTTGTACATAACATATAATGTAAGGACTTAAGTCAATCATGTGTATGTGATATGCTGCCCTCTATTGATGTGTTAGTAGAAAGTTCTTGGCGGCAGGTACTGAAAAACTAACTTTGATAGAAACAAGGCTTATAGGGCTGGGTAAATCACACCATGGTTGAGTTTCCTGTTGTGGTCAGTTAATGTTTCCTGCCATTGTGTGTGACCATAGGGAGGTAGGGCTAGGTGAACAGTTCAGGAATTTCATCATCCGTTTCTTGGCTAATTTTGGAAAGCAAGGCTGTGGGTCATTGTCCATGTCATAAGAGCTTCAACCAAGAATTGTTTGGCGAATTCAGGAAAAACTTGTTTGTCTGGTGGGGTTTTGACTTTGGCTGTAAAATGCCAGCCATATCCGGTGATCTTTGAATGATGGATTGTTTCTCAGATTGGTGAAATCATATTTGCTGTAGTGTTAATCCACGCAGGCATTAGGTTAGGCCATTTTCCCATTTGGCATGTAGATCATTTGTCCAACGTAAATTCCAACTGGTTTCAAAGCAAACAATGAGAGTCTGTGACGCACTAATTGCTTTGTTCTGAAATGTGTTGCCTAGTGGAGACCCAGGACAATAGGTTGAAAAGGTCTCCACAGGGAAATTCTGCAGGTGTTAAGGTCTCTTCAAGAATTTAACAAAATTGGTTTTGGGAAATAATTCAACAAGGAGGAATTTTCAGTGTGCAATTGTCTGTAGAAAACGGAAGTATTTATATAAGGGACATGCGGTTGAAATTTCAATCCAGGCAAGTGACTCTGGCTAAAAACGGGAGCATTTTGAAAACAGCGCTTCACACCCGAGTATTTTAGTACACGAGAAGAAAGCATTGTCTCTACAAGGATTCTAATTCCGGAAGTTATATTTGCATGGAATGGTGCCTCTGGGACATTGGGAGCTGCTGTAACCATAGCTACCGTGATGAACATTGCCACATCCTGTATATAGACATCACATGTATTGATAACCATGTATGTATTTATGGTAGATACTTTAGATCAAGTAATGGAGCTTGAAAAAGTTATGTTGTTAGAAACAAAAAAATCCTAAAATTGTTTAGTTTCATATGTATCTGTTTTACCAGGTCTGTATGTAACATTTTTGGGGCAGTATTTAGACAGGGACGTTGACTCGTCAAGAATAAATTGGGTGACTTCATGACTACCATCACCCATCCTAGTCAAGAGGTCCAATCTAATCATCTGAAATCTAAGAACTTAATACCCCATTTGTCATGCTACATCAGTTCAAAAAAGGAAATAAATGTAAACTTTTCACTTGTCAGTCAACAGTTTAACACTTGATATTGGAAGTGACAATCTGTGGGTCAAAGGACTGTTCTCAAAACTGATGATGGTTATCGTAATGTAACTCGTCATCTTACTCAGCTGTGCAGGAAATGGGAAAGGATTTTCTGAAGGTGAAGGTCATGGGCGGGAGAGGAGGCACTTCGATAGTCATCCACTGTACCATCTCCTGACTATACTTGGCACATAGATGTGCCTTTCAAATACTAGCAAAATACTTCAGCATCATGTGTCTGAGGGTTAACATGGACTTAATTTCTTGAGCATGGTGTTATTTGTGGCTACAGGCTGCTCAGTCCAGGCAGTCTTGATCAGTGGTGAAATCTTGCTGATGTAATTCAGGAAGTTCTGGTCAGAGATAAACTTTTTTGTCCCAAACAATGATTGTCTCAAACTTATTTAGTGTCACTGCTTCCCAGCAACCAAATCGACAAGGGAAACAAATTGAAAACATTTTCTTTCTGACTGATAAGCACCTGAAAGTTCTACAGTGTAAAGGAAATCTGATACGTTTTTACTGTTAGGAATTTCAGCAAAGTGGGAAGATACTTTACAGTTGTTGGCCTTCACAAGAGGCGTAGCTCACCCACTGCTGAATAACAAAACTTAGGACAAAATCTTGGTATTGTGATTTCAGGATCTTTTGGAAAATTATCAGGCAGTGTTTGGTTTTTCAGTGGATATTTTGGGTTCATTGTCATTGGAAATTTCAAAGTCCTTGGTCTGTGTACTTCTGTCATCTAAAGAGGCTTTTAATGCACAAAGTAAATATACCTTTGATCTGAATCTTAACACAAGACTTTACATACACATGACCATAAAGCGCACTGTGTGACATTGAGCTTACAAAGTGGCTTCTTCACCGACAAGTTTTTTAAAACATTTCACTAGCACAAACTTTTTGATTTAGTGCACATAATCTTAGTCCATCCAAACTGGCCTCCAGGTTTTGAATGAATTCAAAACTCAGGACTATCTTTCCACAATCGTTGGATGCCCAGTTTAGTTGATGGAACTCAATTGGATTTGGGGGATTTTAAAATTCTTGCCCATCAATCCTATGACTTTGGATTGATGGTCTTGTCAGGCTGTCACTAAAATGTCATGAAATCATATGATATAATGAATAATTTATGAGCAACGGTGACTCTGTTAGGAAATCCCACAATGTTGAGAGATGAGTCAGTGTTCAAAAATCCAGGTGAAATATTGTAGATGTTGACGTGCCGTTCCCTGTGCATATTTGCTTTCCTCGTTTTGTAGTGCTTACAGCATGTACACTTGTACATTGTTGAACGCACATAAGGTTGAGAAATACCAGTCTCATATTGCAAAATCCAGACCTCCAAAAATAATTCATGCAAATGAAACGTTATCCGGAAGCTTGACCTTATCACCAGGAACAATGGCTTCATAATTGTGTAAGCTCTGTACAAACAAATGGAAAAGTTAGATATCAAAGACCTATTTACAATTACCATTAAATAAGCATCCAATTTTAATATCATTACACCAATTACTCGGAGTAAATATTACAAAATTTGTTGTCATTTTAAGAAAAAGAGAGATCATACAGGCATTGTTTAGATAACATACACATAAAAAAAATTTGTAGTGCTCAAGTTCACTGTAAGATGTATCTACTTTGAGATCAGATCTTGTCTTCGTCGTCAAATAAAATCGATGATGTCACAAGTGCTCAATTAAAAGATTCTTTGTTAAAGTTTCAGGATTATTCTACATAAAAAGAAGATTTTTAAAAAGATATTCTTATTTTGTGAGTGGCTTTAGTACTGCTAAAAGATCCTTTTTCGCCCCTCGTTTTGGTATTAGACTCTCACCCTCTATATCTGCTCGTATTTCTCAATTTTTGAGTGCTTGGAATCTATCATTCTAGTTTTGAAAAAGGATTTGTAACCAAGCGTAGTTAGTAAATCAAAGTGACTACTGTGAAAAATCCACCCTTGAACTTGAAAAGTGTAACTACAAAATAAACCTGTAGGGAACAGCTTACACTCATTTCTGTCAAATCAAGAGAATTGTTGTTGACCATTTCTAAGAAATTCTTCGGGGCCCCTGGGAGGTTGATCCAATTAAGCAAGGTTGAAAAAAGAAGGAAAAATATAAGTTACTGAAACTAGCCTGCTGAGAACACAGAGTGGATTAATTGCCAAGAATGTGGAATGAAGGGATTTCAAGGATGAAGATCTTTGTAGATGATTATGTCCCTTGAATCTATAGTTGGCTGCCAATGGTTGGCTGATTCAGCTTTTTAAGAAACTCTGTAAACAAGACTGGCTGTGGTTGGTTGATGGGGTATCTCCCGAGGACACTGAGCCAATCAGATTAACAGCATGTTGACATCATCATTGCTGTGGATCAGACCATATCGAATTATCCTTTCTCAAAGTAACTTCACACGTAATGCCTTCTGTGCTTGTGTTGAGTGGAAATAAAGATCAGGTGAACAACTTTAGAAGAATCAGATGTCCGCATTACAATCTCTGGACAATAGAAAGTGAAATATTAGACCAAGATTGTTCAGCCTTTTGGTCTAAAACAAGCCTGCCTCAGATATGATTGTAACAGTATCCGTTCAGGCATAGCTGTTGGAACAACCATGCATCTGTATACATTGCAGCTCTTTTCTTGAAATTTGCATGATCTATTGTTCGAAACATGACCGTGTCAGGGTGGTCAAGTCAAATGTCATTTGGGTGGAATTGTTTTTTTTTGGTACAGACATGATTAATGAGAAAGCAGAACAGGATAATAGTATGCTGGATGTAATTCATGTACCATCTTTTGCTGATTGTTTTTTCAATTAGAAAAATCGTTATTTTTTTGTGTCCTTTTTTGAGGGGGGAATTGTTTTTGTGTATTTTGTGAATATGATGCTGAAGAATTTGAAAAATTTTGTCAAATTTTCTTACACAGGGTAAAACTAAAAGATTGTTTTGTGAAAGTCAGGCACTTTGTTTCCATGAGAAGAATTACAAAATGGAGTCTCATGGGAGGTCAAAGAGTGGGGAATATTGTCTCAAAATTCACTTGCTGTGCATCGTGTTTACATCGCAATAGATTCTTACTGTTTGTCATGTTTAAACATAACTTCTACTTTCACACCCAATTTTAAAGTCAGTTTTTATTGAACCATGCAGCTTGCCCAATTACCCATATCCTCCAAATTTTGCTTCAAAGTACATGTCCTCTTTCTTGCCTGTCAGCGACTGAATGAACATTAGTTTTGCCTGTCAGCGACTGAATGTACATTGTACATTAGTTTTGCCTGTCAGCAACTGAATGTACAGAACATTAGTTTTGCCTGTCAGCGACTGAATGTACAGAACATTAGTTTTG
>NW_019091495.1:498035-533749 GCF_001949145.1 Acanthaster planci
TCAGCAACTGAATGTACAGAACATTAGTTTTGCCCATCAGCGACTGAATGTACAGAACATTAGTTTTGCCTGTCAGCGACTGAATGTACAGAACATTAGTTTTGCCTGTCAGCGACTGAATGTACATTAGCTTTGCCTGTCAGTGACTTAACATAGGATTATAGATTGTAGTAAGTGTAATCGTAGATTTGAGGGTTTTCTTGTGGATGTGGAATGACATCATAATTTTGATCACGGGGATACAAATTTGCCTTGAGCAAAAAATGAAAAAGTATGGAAATGTCCTTATAATGGAAATGGCAAAAAGAAACTTAGAATAATGTTAAACAGGTCACAAAGGTACATTTTACAAGGACAGTACTTAAAAGCATGTCCTTGTATGGAAAAAACAGGTCAAGCAGAAAACGGGCAGTGATCTGATGTGTCTTAGATGCAGAAGGGATAACAGTGTCAATGTGTTTGGGAAGCACTTTGTTGAAGACGACTTTGTACTATTACTTAGGTGTACATTGTACATGGAAGCATCTTTTGTGCACAATGCAAGTGATGACAGAGGCTAGTGGTAGCGATGGAGGTGGGATAGTTGCAGAGGATTCTGGGATAGTCGCAGAGGATTCTGACGAGGACTGAAGGAGTTTTCGTAGAACAATGAATCATTTGATTTCTTTTTTTTTGTTTGAGGTTTTGGTGAATAATTTGCTTTTTATTTTACTCTTACAAGATCTTACATACCTGGTGTGCATGGTTGAAATATTTGTTCAATCAATTTATCAAACTGAAAGTTTTGGTATCTGTACATTCTTGGTTATCAGAGTTATCAACTGTTTCGTGGTCTCATGTTACTCTAAGGCTATTCTTAATCTCAGTCCTATTCAAAAGATTGATTAATTTGAATGTAAACTTGGACTTTGACTCACAAAAGAAAAGTTCATTCTGAGTCAAAGCACCAGGAACCTTTATGTGATGCCAGAGAATTGCCATCAGCAAGCTTTGCAACAAACAGGAATGAGACTCAGTCAGTAGTGACGTAGTTTCTTCCACCCCATTAGCTCTGCATCCTTTCCAACAAGTCCAAAGACAACAAATACCATGGACTCTCTGGGCAGCTTGTTGGGGCAACACAATACCCCGCCCCCCTCGCGTGCAGGCCTTGCTCCTTTCGTTGAAAGACCAAGGTTAAGGTCTTACATGATTTTCACTGGGGTTCCGTCACAGCTGAACTTGGACTTGGCCCAACCCACTTAGTAGCCACTGGCAATTATTTGTTTTTTTTTTAATCCTTGCATAACTAACTGGCTCTCAGAGCACGTTTCATCCCAGGTTGATGGCCGCTCAAAAGGTCTAGGCCAGAGTCCTTGTGAATGGAACAATAATCCTCTGGCTTGTCAACAAACTTCTCAGGTAAAAGTCCAAGAACAACAGAAAACAAAACAGAACACAAACAAACAAAAACAGCTGGTAGTCATTCCTCCTCTATGATTGGTGAATAAGTTTTTTATTTACAAGTTACCACCTCTTTTTCCAAGTAAAGAGAGCTTTTCTTTCCTTTTTCCCAATAATGCATTCCAGATGAAAAGTGATTGTTGCTGTTAAACTGTTGACGTTGACCTCTTTTTAAAAAAAAAATCTGCTTTGCATTTTAGCACTACTGTTGAAAGAGCAACAGTTCTTCTGTTAAAACTTTGTTCAAGGCACTTCGTTTGGAGACCCAGCTCAAGCTGATCAATTCACGGAACTGCCACTGTGAGTTAAATCAGCAATGTGTGGGAAAATACTCCCGAAGAATTGCCATAAGGGTTGAGTTTATTGTCCTCCACAAGAGTTTCAGTCCCAGAAAAAGTCATAAAAATGGGACAATTATCTAATGTAAAGTTGAATTGCAAAGAATGATGTATGTAGGAAGTGTTTTGTATAAAAAAGAAAGAAAAACAACAAACACTTGTCACAAAATCTCACACTCTTGCCATCTTGCTCTTCATATGTTAATTGCTGAGCAGCCCCTTGTCAAATATGCCTCAATATTCTGTGAATGTGAAGATGTCTGCTTATTTCAGACTTACTCTTCAAAAGTTCTAACTCATTCTCTCGCTATGAAGTGCTCACTATCACTTACAAGCTATAGAGATGAATGCATCATGATCGACAACAAAGCCATACAGCCACAGTACACCTGCTCAGTGTTGATTACGGTTGGTAATGTAAACGTGTAGAAGTTGGGTCCCTGATACCAACAATATAGAAATGCTCCCAAACATAATAGTTGTCTGGGATTTGCAAATCCCACGACCTTAACATGAGCCCCTTGGGGCTAACAGTATTTTGACACCCCATGCTGGTAGGCAACATACATGTAGGTACTCTTATGAATTATAGAAGGTCATTCACTTGCTGTGACTAGCCCCCTCTGCTGACGTCATTCGGAAATCCCATTGACCTTACAAGAATTATGTCTCTGAAAAAGCGTGCCTCTAAATCGTATCTTGTGCTCCATTTAAATGGTGCGAACAGATGTGCCCAATTTGTTTTGAACAGTGAGGTAAACAAGAATTTGAAAAGGCAGTGGAGAACCTACCTATGTACCCCCAGTACATGTATGTGCGTCAGTTTAAATTACATGGAATTAAGTTACTCTCACTGTCCTCAATCCTCCGATTTTAATATGATTTTACGTACTCCCTGTAGGTAGGCCTTCCCCATACTAAGGTGACAGTAACTTTTGTAAGGAATATTAAAACCATGTTATAGGGACAAAAATTTGTCTGCATAATGGTTTTGGTTCCTATGATATATTAGAAGAAATGTTTAGTCATGTTTAAATTTTACTGTTTTCAATGAGGCTTGAATTAGTGGACTGTACTGGTCTGTACACCTTTTCAACCCACAGACCTGATGGGTACAGTCCACTAATTCAAGCCCCATTGAAAACAGTGTAAAATCAGCACCGTTCAGGGCCCAATAGCATGCACGCCAACATCCCTGAGATTTCAGAAACACAAATTAAATTATTGCCTAGTCCCTAATCTTTCAATTTCTTTTCAGTTGTTTTGGGGGTTAACGAATTACATTTTTAATTATTCCCACAAAACAAAATCACCCCCCCCCCGACAAGTGATTTTTCCGAAGTCTGATTGCAGCCATTTTTCAAGTGGCAATCCTCAACTTTCTCGGGCACGTACGACCATTTTTCAACTGTAGTTTTTAGCCATTTTAGCTCAAAGACCCAGGGAGTTCATCCTGGCAGCGATTTACACAATCTCACCATTTTGGGGGCCAAACAATCTGGTTTTTCAAAAGATACTGTGGGAGCACTTTTAATGCTAATGAGCTGGCCAGAAATTCTCACTTGAATTAGTGGTCTGCACCCTGATAGGCTAGAAATGTTGTTGAGCCATTCTGAATAGCCTGACTCAGTACAGGTGACCTCCGTGGGTGACCCTAATGCCAGATGTAAAAGTGCACGCAATCAGCTGATAAGCATTGTATTACTATTGTGCAACTCTCCCTACCCTCAGGCCCCAACATGTCCCAAACAAGCTGTCCTTGCCTTTGATAAGTTAGCGCCCATAGACCTCTCTCCACTGCCACCTTTATCAAAGAGAATCTGGTCCTTGACAATATTGGATAAGAACACAACACACCCCCTCCACACCCCTCCCACTGCTTTGGTTTCCACCAATGGGCAAGGTCCATGTTGGAGGGCTTATTCAGACAGAATGTTTTGTATGCTAATTGTATTGTGCAGAGGGGTTTAATGCTAATTTTGCTTTACCTGAGCCCATTCTTTTGTTATACAGTACCAGGTCAGTGACTTATTGGATGTCTGCTGTGTATTAGATAAGAAGGGAAACAGTAATTTCAGCTTTTCTGGGTGTTTATTTGGGCATGTGGTAGAAAAACAGCATGGATAGATAAGTCAGTTATTGGTCCTAATGTTTTTGAAAATTGATGGCAACGCCAAAGGCTTTGTACAGCATATGCCTTAGTAGCGTATAAGCATATCACCACATCTCAAAAATTTGAAGCCGGATGTTAACTTTGACTGCAATTTTGAACAGTTCTTGAGAAAACAATTGTGTTCAGTGCAGTTTAGAAAGGAACTCGTTCAAAAATGTGGGTTTCAACTAGAACTTAGTTTATTATTTAAAATTTGCCAACAGGATCAGGGGTACTCCTGTGACTTGTGTTTAGTTTTAGTGATGCAGTTTTAGATGTAACCCAGTTTGAAATACAATAAATATTTCCCTCCAACATTATTTAAGATTGCTTTTGGTTTGTTTTGGAAGTATAGAAGGTTGTGAGAAAATGGTGGAGCATTTTAAAAGTTTTCCCTAAATTTTAAGTTTTGTGGACTCAGCCAAAAGTATCTGTAATTACATTTTCCCCCTCATACATGGAGTGCATGTATGCCCAACATTAACATTCCTAAATTATAATCTGAGGAACCGTGATGTAACTGATCCCAGCTGCGGCTGCACATTCATGATGTATTGCTCTAGGCTGACACATGACTCATGGATTCACATGCGTCACAGAGACAAGATGGGCTGTGGGTAACCATGGAAATGCACTTGTCCTAATAACATCCTGGGACGTCCTATTGGACTTTTTTTAACCATTTTAAATTGTTACCTTCATGCTGTGCACAACCACTGTGCAGATTCCAATCGTTGACAGGTCATAATCAGACTTTCTTACCTTGCACACTGTTTTTTTAAAGCTTGATCACTTTTACCAAAAATTTGTACTTTTATGTTACGTACTTTCAAAAATGCAGTGCTTCCAAGTTCAAAGAACGAGGCAAATAAGGCATTGTACACTTCACAGGTTGTGTTCCATGGCTTCCTGAAATAGATAAAAGATCTTTCCTAACCAGCGGCCGCCGTGTGTACATGCTTAACACGGTTGTGAAATAAGGCTTCAGCTTTCAAGTTGAAAATGTGATGTCATGAGTTGGGTGCATTTAAACGCTGGGTGTACATGTAAACGAAATTATGGTTGTCACGCAGTCAAGGGAACAGCTGAAATATTGCGGGACTTGTCATTGTTTGTAATTTGACATTAAGAATGGGATCTGGATTGGACTTTCCGGTAACATCTGGGAAAGTGTTAAGGAATGTCCAAATTGAGCAGCCCCCTGGTTTGTTGAACTGTTACCAAAGGATTTCTCTCTGTTATTTTCTTGTTAATTTGTTCAGAGTGGGGTGGAATTGAAAACTATCCTATCAAGTTCATGGAGTTTCACAAACCTGTTAGAAGAGTGGCAACTGCTGTCCCACCTGGAATGACCTTTAAAGCTGAAATGCAAAGCTTTTATTCTGAGAATCTGTCCTTCAAAGGAAGTGTTGTTTGCCAAGGAGTTGAACAGGATTTGTGATGTGATGAAATTTGATAGTCAATGCACACCTGCCCCCCTATGCAGGGGGTTGGCTTAAAGTCTTGCCATTTTTTTCTTGAGAGATTTAAACTCCTTCTACTGGTAGCTGAAGCATGTTGTTAGCTGTGGCTGAAGTAAAGTTTGCATTGCTTTGATTGTAGAAATATTTGAACTGCTGCAACAGCTGCTGAAGCAAGTTCTGATGTTTTGTCAAAAATAATGACTTTTGTGTGACAAATCTTTGAAAATGCGTGCACGAAAAAAGTGCATTTTAAATATTATGTTTTCTGATGTACATAATCTTGCAAATTTCTCAGAAATGACCATGTGGTTTTTTTGTACTGTTTCTCAGAAAAATAATCATGCCTGCTTAAGGAAAAGGCGATACTAGTTTGCTCTGGCTGTTCGTGCAATTTCCCGCTCAGTGTTGAGAGGGTGAAATTTCCAGTGGAATTTCATTTTTTTTTTCTCCAAAGTAACATACTAGATTATTGAAGTTTCAGAAGTGTTCAAATGTACTGGTATGCTGTGTGGTATGCTGTGTGGTTCAGAGAAGAGGCAAATATCTCTCAATTGATCGGATGAACAGCTGGACGAGGAAGCTCTTGTCCACATTTGCATTTGTAGCTGATGCAATCCCAAACTGCATCATCCAACTGGGTATGTATGCTGTGGCATTCAGCATGCTCTTCCTGCCTGATCCCCACACTCTTCCAGCCAAACAATACATCAAGCATTAGTGCGTGCCTGCATATGTGATTTCGTCATGCACAGATGCAGTGCCTGTCTCTGTCGTAGCATTTTTATTGTGACTTTTCCTGCTTATTGATTACAGGTAATTAAAAGTGCCAGGAGCTTGTCAAACTTGCTTTTCCAAATATCAAGTCTACACAGGAATTTCCGCTATTCATAGATGAAGTTGTTTTTTTAATGGTTGTTGATCGGTAATTTATGGAAATACATTTGGAAACGGAAGGCTCTTTTATAGACGCCAAATTTACAGAATTCGTTTGTGCTCAAATTAAAAGAGAAAAAAACCAGAAAAAGTCTGTTGCATTGAAATTTATTTGTTGCATTGAACTGGTCTTGTCTGCAGGAGAAAGTGGCATGAAACCCAGCTCCTTAACATTTAGTAAGTTAACCTTCCCCATATCATTCATTCGCTGTCGTTGCTTTTAAGTGCCATGATCTAAATGGAATTGTAGCATGTATACATGTAAGTCTGATTTATTTTTATTGTTATCAACTTGTCAGAACTGTCACCCAGTCGAGCCCACAATTTTTCTTTGGTTCTTGGATTACAAGCAAACAAGTATGAAGGATACTAAAATCTATTCTTATTCCTTCATGAAAATTTATCTACATCATGAAAGACAACCTAAAGATTTTGGTTGTCAGACTTATATCACCACATATCCTACCAATAAAGACCTCTGTATAGCTTAGTTTTTGTTTTAAGAATTTTGTGCTTTTTTTTCAATTATATGCTTGTTTATGCAAAACCTGGGTCCCTTTTTATCTTTTTCAAATTCATACTATATCATAGTTATACTGGTAATATTTCTAAAGTTTTATTGTGTTTTTTTAATGACAGTTTACCTTTGTCTTCTTTTTGATTATTACATAATTCATCCTTTATTATTTTTTATGAGTAACTTGTTTACTGTTGGACGGACATAACAATTGCAGATAAATTATTCCTTATTAAATATTAGATTAATAAAATTAACATGTCTGTGATGGTATTTCATATTCCCCCAAGAAAAGGAAACAGAAATGAAAAAAGACAGACAAGCAATACAGGAAAAGATGGAAATTGGAAATGTATTTCGAAAAGAAATATTTAATTGCAGTTATCGGGCATCCTTACAATTTTCAGTCAGCCAAAAATGTTAAATAGTTGATGTAGTGAATACATTGACTTGTGGTCATCTCTCATTAATTCGCCTGGTCATTCTTATTTGCATCTTTAAGGAACAATTTGTTAACGTGGTTGATTGAGATTTGCCTAAAGCTATTGCAAAGTGTTAGGTTCCAACATTCATAATGAGAATAAATGTGGGAAAGTACAGAAGTGTTACCCTTTTTTATGTACATGTATGCTCAGTTTTCCTGGAGACTTTTTAAACTGTGAATCCGTATTGATTGGCAATATAGCATCTCTAATTTAAAACCCAATCTCACAGATGTTTGCCTACGTGGTTTTTTACATTCAAATTAAGGGTCTCAGCTCAATTTTTTCCTGTGTCATGTCGGAGAGGTCACTATGAAACCAAAGTAGGATTCTGACACCGCTTTTGGGTTTTCTCAAAATTCAAATGATCATTAGTCAAGTTTGCTCTGTCTCCTACTCTACAGTAGGTGTTAGAGCTGTCTAGTCTTATGGCATTTGGTTTAAAACAATATTAGCCTCTGGATAACTCACCTTCAGAAGAAACTCATCATTTGTTGCAGACTGTGAATCATGCGTAGTGCACAGGTGGTTGGATCTCAACCGAACGTTGGTAACTTTTGAATATTTTTTAGTCATTGAGTGAAAATACATGCCTACATGGGGTAAACGTGTGTTTTCAAGACAGGTCTCTTGCAGATTTTAAAGAAATGAAGTGCATGAATTGTCTCTGAATATTTTAGATTTTAGAATTTATGCAAAAAAAGATACATTAAAAATCTTAAGTTTTCTTCAATGAGTTCTATGTATTCAAAATTGACAAATACCATAGTTTCAGCTGTGCTGAAATACTTGTCCTGTTGTTTTGCAACCAGCATCAACCGTCCAGCTCAAGTAAATACCAGATTTATTACTAATCAGTTACTAATCAATATTAATTTATTAATAACTCATTTATTTGCTATTGTTCAGTTGTTGCTAATGTCCTAAAGAATGGCATGTATGATTAAAAAAAATTTCTCAGAATACACAATCACAATAATTAATCAATAAAACACTTAGAACACACTTAGATGCGTTTTACCTATGATACAGCATAGGTGCGACAGCATTTGCAGCCAGGAATTTTTACATGGGCTCAAGCAATATGTAGCTTTTTTGTTTTTGTGCCTGTGTTCAGTACCATCATTATGGCATGACCTATTAGGAAGGTTTTAAAGATAGGTTGAGTCAATATTGTGTGTCACATGGCGTGTTCCAAACAGATGTTCTCTTCATATCAGCAGTTCTTAGGATAACACTTGTCATGCAACTGTCTCCTGCTGGCAGGAGTAATCCCGCCTGCAAGGTTTGGGGTAGGGTCAGAGGTCTCGACCTGGTATTTTGCCTGGGTCAAGTTGTTTGTTGCTTTTTCCCTTGCAAAGCCAGCATGTTGCGTTGGTGAATAGTGCACACCATAGGACTGGGAGAACTGATGGTCGCATCCATGGTACCTTTGACATTAGAATAGCTGTATTTGAGGTATAAGCAGAAAACTTCAACAGCAGTAGCCATTTTGTATGGGTACCTCAAATATAGTTACTTATGTTGTCTAAATGCGGTCAAAAAACATTGAGTAGGTGACACTAAATTTTGATGGCATGTCAGTGATCTTTTATAGCATCTGCAGAAAGCCAACTTTATGATATTCAGGGTTATCATTAAAGTAAAGAAATAAAAAGACGTTTATTTGATTAGGATTAAAGTGGTCTGAGGACTTGTGCATAACTGGGTAGAAAACTTTGATTTTCTGTGATTCTTGATACAGGGGGAAGGAAAGGGTGACAAGACAAACGTGGTAAAGGGCTGGAGGAAAAGACTAGCCAGAATAGACAGGGAAAGATGAACCACCCAAGCCATTGTTTTAAAATTAAATGAACCCAAAGACATTGAGGGAACAAGGGGCAGGAAATGCCATATGAAATTAAAATATTTCCATTTCTCGTCCATGATGTTATGTTCGTAAAGTTCTGCAGTTTCCGGAAAAGTAGCTTGTGTGTAAATCCTAATGGTGGTGATTTAAATTCAACAAATCCCCTGAATTATTTCTGCAGGATGCCAAGTCAGAGGCATCTGAAGGAGCTGTCAGTAACCCTGCAAGTTCCGAGGAAGAAAAGGAGGCGTCAGGAGGCAGCAATCTCGAAGAAGAAGAAGAGGAGGAAGATGATGATGATGAATGAGAAGACATCTTGTCGACTTCCAACCTTGTTGCCAGGCAAGCTGAACTGACGAAACCATCTGACCAGTTCTGTCACAAAGATTTATTGTAAAACTGCTTTAATCTTTCATGTAATTTCCCCTGTACTTTGGAAACATGGATAAGTTAACACTGTCTTTTATGCTTAAAGCCTTGAGCATTTGGTCCTTGGTAAATTGGGCTGTTTAGAAGTAAGCCTCTTGTCTTGCTCTGAAGATTAATATTCACATCAGTGAACTCTGTGCCAGTTTTTGGTCGATTGCTGTCTCTAGCTGATGTTTACCATGTTGCAGCCATTTGTGTCTGGTACCATGCACACATGTGTATTGTCAGTGCATATTTAGATAAATGCAGCCAGACTGTTATTTGTGTTTCTATCTATTGCAGTCAATTGGATATGTCAGAAGGATGTAAGTCACTTGCAGCCATGTTGAATTCCTTGTTCTTTACCCAGTGAAGGCAACTTTGTGAAGTTGTTTTTTCAATCAAAACTTTAACTTGAAACCTAACTCCCTTGGCATTTTTTGGCTAGGAAGCGACCCAAATCATGCAAAATCCTTCAACTACCTTCATGTAAAAGTTGAGTGTAGCCTTGATCCTCCAGAATCCTCCCAAATCCCTCAGAGAATTTTCAAGGATTAGAAAAGGCTTGGGTCAATGAAGAAATGCTTGTGTCCTTTAAATAAGGCTTGTGCGGGAAAGGTCTTGGTTTGAAAACCTAACTCTTTTGTCCACAAAAGGCAGAGCATTCAAACTGGTGCACTTGCTCATCTGTCAAAGCTTCCATAGCACATATTACGAGGCACAAATATGTCGATGCCTGGGCCAGGTGAATATATACTCAACGTGTATGCGATGCCACAAATGTGAGATATAACGTGGTTACACGTATTGAGAGGAGGCAAACATTAAATAGTTGTGTGGCATTAAATGCCCATTCCAGTTACCAATCACGACTTATTGTGTCATATTGCATAATATGTGATATTTGTGATGGAGGCGTGTGGGTAGGCGTGTCTTTCTATCCTTTATCTTCTCCAGCATTAGAAGATATGGTAGTACGTCTTCATCCTTACAGCATTTACTGTAGAAACAAAGCAACTGTAACAGTGTTAGGATCATGGTCAAAATATTAACATTGCCCAGCAGTGGAAGTCCAAAAAGTGGGGGGGGGCATATAATGGCAGAGCTACAGTTCCTAATGTACGGGCATATTGCAAGCTTTCATTCCTGAAACTTACATCAAAGTGATGCCTTCTTTGTAGTTTTTTGTACTCCATGTCTACTTATTGAAATGACAGCCTTGCAAAATAACCTCAGCATGTATATCTTGGATTTACTCCAAAAAGATGTGTCCCCCCCCCCATTGTTGGGAATATGCTAACCTTCCCCAGGATTATGCACAATTTTTTTTGACATGGTTCATGATTCTTGTATGGCTTTTTTTTTCATTCTTTAGAATCATATTTTTTCCGGGGAGGAACCATAAATGAAATTTCAGTTTTCCTTTTCAGCAACTTTTTTTTTGTTGTGGAAATGCAGCAGACATATGTCCTTGACAGTGGTAAAAACAGCTGATCCCTGCAACATTGAGAGAGCTCAGAAAATAAGAGTCAGTTTTTAAAAAGACCATTGTTTGCATAGTTGAGTGCTTCCAAATTTGGTTTCTCGTCCCTCAATGACGAGAGAACAACACTCGTCTGTGTGTTCCCCTGAAAGGCCAAATGATGACCGTGTTGATTCAGATTTAGGAATTGCAGATTTCAAACTAATGCTTTGTTGGATTTTTTTGGTCAGTAATCTGCTGGCATGCAGTAAAATGTGTAACTTTTGGGACAGAAATCGTGAATGTGTGCTTTTTGTGTTTGTATTTTGTATTGTCGGGTCATTGTGTTCTGCTTCCGTTGAGGCTGCCAGTTTTAAGGTGGGAGGTTTGGAAGCCCTGGAAAGCTGCATTGGTAATTCGTCGTGTTTAAATGGTGTTTACCCATACAACCAGAAATTACTGGGAACGCCCAATTCTCCCATGGACACGTTTTCAAGTAGATTAAACCGATCCACTCTGAAAACGCTTCAGTACAGTTTTTCCTCACTGTTTGATTAAACTTACTGCAATACAATAGACCTTTTTCACCCACGTGACTAAATGTAAATACCACCACGTGTGGACCGTATTGGCCAAGGGGATCGCATATATTCCTACGGGCAGTTTCAACCACGTGCAAGTGCACGTGCGAAGGTTGCATACTTAACTAGTTTTTCTTGAATAGGTAGATTACCATCACAACACAGGTCTAGCCATGGAGGTAGGAAAAGAGACTAGCACGATCTTGACATTACTGGAAAAAAAAGTCTAGAGCTGATCGGTGCGCAGAAATCTGTTGACGATATGAAGTTTCCACCCTCGATTTATTTTGTTGATACAACAGCTGTGTTACCAAGTACTTTGTGTTACTCTCAATAAATTTGGGTGGTCTTTTAGTGTTGTTCCAAGTTGCAAGCTCTCCAGTTCGTGGCCTGAACTTGATAATGCGGTATTATGAAACCCAGCACTTATAACTGCAGTATCTCGCGAACTAAAAAAAGTTCTGATTGAACTTAGACCCCGAGCAGTGCACGGTCTGCAGAACACTAGCTTGTTTGGATCATCTGGAAAACCAAAGCTAACTCTTTTGGGGGGTGGCATTGCACAATTAAAATGGTGTACTGTAAACTGAACAAGTATCAAGGTTCCTTTTATGGTACCACTCCCATCAGTTCCTTTTATGGTACCACTCCCGTCAGTACTGTGGACTCACTTCATTTCTCTTGCGTCTTGTTTTGTTCACGCTCCGCACGTACGTGGTTTGGAACACGTTCAACTTAATCTACGTAGAAGTTGCTGTTTCACCAAATTCCATTAAATGGTGGACGTAATATTGGGCCAATCTTTGTGCCTCGACATCATAGGTTAAAGTAAAGTGTCTCGTTATACTTTTCCCCTTTGATCATTCACTGAATGATCAGAAAGTTTGGGTTTGTAATGAGCCTCTCAGTCAAGTTTGTATTAAAAATATCAACAGTTTTGTGGACTGTTTTTATATAGGAGTTTTAAAACAAACAGGGTATTTCCATTCCAAATCTGTCCTTGTATATCACCAAAAAAAGGTTTTCTTGTCACACTGACTTTAACAATGAACTTTGTCAATATCGGCCCCGTCCCAAACGGACCAAAGGCCAGGTTTGGTTAGTTGGAGGGGGAAAACAAGTCCGGATCACCCGAGTTTTGTTGACAGTTGACTTGTGACGTATTTGTTTGGTTAACTGTGGACAGCAGAGAAATTTAGATAACATCCAATCTTTCTCTTATTTGTATTGGACTTTACAATGGACCATTGTATACCTCTATGTTTGACCATAAAATTTATCTTCAAGTGCTTGACACGAACTCGATGAAGTGTTCATGTGGAAAGTAAAGGCATCGGATTGTTTTCGTACCAGTAATTCATTTTGGTGCTTTTGGGGAACTTGTTGATGATGCATCAGAATTCGGTATTCGTTGCGCTTGGAATGACAAAATCACAACTGACTGGGAGATGTTGCGCGTTTGGTGCGAACCACCACCGAAAAATAGATGGACGTTCACCGTGAAATCTTACCTGATGAGAGTTTGTCCAGTGTCGTGAACTTTCACCCGCCCAGGCCTGAAAAAAACATCAGACCGTCACAACAACTGGCCAATAATAACCAAACCTTTGTAATTACGCATGGCTTGCTGTCGTTTTTTAGGTTTGAATGAAATGCATTCCTTTGCCGAGGAAAAATCTAATGCTATGTCGTTAAATCGTCGAAGGCAAAATAGCACGCCTGTACGGAACCTCAAATTTGCGACATGTAGCACGCAAACTGTACGTTTCTGTAAACTTTGTATTCTACTTCTCGAACCCCCAACACTTCCAGTCCTTCCATTGTTGCATTTTTTGGTGGGATGAGGTTAATAAGATAATTTTGAAAATAAGTGGCATTGGCCATTAAAATGAGACAATATTGTGGCTTTTTATGCGGCACAGTTGACTCGACCTTCTTCAAATCCCGTCATGATTGACAGACTGTAAAGTCTAACGGTTATTACTAACTTAGATAATAATGTATCCATTAAGCCCTTGAGTAAATCCACATTGTCCATTTCGACTCCACCGCTCTTCACTTTGTGCAAGCTCACTCCGTAGTTTATTGGTTTGTTTTGAGCGATAAACAGATAAATCGCGATTTTTGTCCTATTCGAGCGCTGATAAAACAGGTCAGTCCCTGAACATCCTTTACTTTTGAAGACTTTGTTTTCCACCCTCTTTTTCACATATCGTGACAGAGTATTTTAAAACACTCGCGTATGTTCTTCGAATACTTGGGTAGCCTGTGTTTGAAAGGAGAGAAAAACTTTAAAACATTGGACTTTTTAGTAAAATCTTTCTGAAAATGGATCATTTGTAATCATGAAAGTTTGTTTCTTCAGAGCGACTGCGATTCATATACTGACAGTCAATGAACCTTGAGGACCTTGGCCCACTCAGATCATCTCTATCTTTTTTTTTTCAGCAGACAAACCGATGATCAAAGCTCAAGTTTATTAGAGCTAACCGTCACACTTGTCGCGTCCAACGTTTCGAAGGGTCCAATTTATGCATGTGAGAATGCAGCTGTGAACATCCAGACAGTTCATGGTACCCCAGCACTGCCATCCTGTTTTGGAAAGATTTTGTTTCTGTCATTTTGTACAAATTTCTTACCTCAACTGTAAGCAAAGAGCTTAGCACAAGTGTAAGGTATAGTCCCCGGTGGATGTCTGTCATGTCTTGAAGCTGCCCCCTCCGAAACACAGAAATCAATTAATTAATCTTTCTTTTGGGGGGGGGGGTTATGCATAAAATGAAAGCCCCCTCTTTTGAAGGAAATATCTTCCATTAATAAATACGTCTATAATTATAATGAGCGTTTGCATGGGTGCAGACCGTGTCGTCGTGGTGTGACGGTGGTTCGTACGACAGGCTTGTGTTCGAATAACTTTGTGAAGGACACTCAATGAACGCAAAGATTTTTGTTAAGTCAGTCATGCACCTACATGTATTTATTTGTATAATCACAGACAATAAGCTTTAACCATGTAAAGATTACTTTCTCCTTAGAAAACGTGCGCATCGTGTGAGCTTTCGATTTGCATACAATATGTCTCTGAAGTGAATCACTTCAGACCATAGTTAATGGTTTGCTTAGCCCATAACTGACCTAGTAGGCATCGTGCATAGCCTTGTTGACTCCTGTTTTCCATGTACGAACACTTTTGCTTGGGCATGACAAACGGCGCAAAGAAACATACAGAAATTATTAAATACTTGCTTGTCAAAGTTTATCAAATCTTTTCACAGTTAGCTGTTTGTATATTTTACAGATCTGTTAAAATAATTCGAACGATTTTTAGTTAGTGGATTAGGTACGTACCTCGGCCAAAAAGTGAAATTTCAACACAGTTGTTTTATTTTGAAATACACTTGGACGCACAAGAGACTGGGTCACTTGCAAGGGGTGAATTCAGACCCAAATATTGGGGTGGGGGGCACAGTTGGGGCAAAATCTTTTCATGTGACCTGTTGTGGCTTTTCCAGAGGAATGATGCTCTACTTTGGGGGCTTTGTACACACTTTTAGCAGAAAGGTAAATGAACTAGACCCCCAACATCGATTTTTCTTTCTACCGCATCCAAAAGGCCCAGCTCTTTTTTGGATGTGACCATTTTCAACTCAATGAATTACCATATAACCGCCAAGATTTCTACTGTAGACGACAAACAAGTATTTATCGATGACCGTTAATCGTCGTACATGTACATGTGACCGCGGTCACGCGCACGCCCAACAAAAGCCGCTTGTCTTTTGTGTCTGCGAGTAATACAAAAGGACATTGTGCATGTGTGGGATATCCTCACACTCTTGCGCAATGCCAAGGATTGGACCATGGAGGAGGGTTGGACAACCTGCAGAGCAGTACATGGGGGATATTTGACGCACGCTTTGGACCTTCAAAAGTATTTGAGGGTGCAAAGTTCTTTGTTGCCGTGGTTTCTGTTTACATTTAGGGACTCGTCACTTAAATAGAAAAGAAATATGTAGAATTTATTTATTGACCGTTATATGCATGCAGTAACAAATTCATAAATAGCTAAATTCAAGACCTTTCTCCATCTTTTATGTCTCTTGTAAATACAGCTTATACAAGCAGGAGGCTCAGAATCAAAGACTTTGGGAAGTTTGTAATTAAATGTTGAATTGTATGGCCTGATACTCATGTGTATCTAAAATACATAAAAAACAGTCGTTGTCAGTCCTCCCAGTTGAGTAGCTTGGATTTTACTAGTGGGGGGTGGGCACCTGGGGGAATAAGGAATTTGTGGGGGGACATGCCCTTGCCCCCCTCCCCGTGGCTACTCCATTGAGCCATCCTAAATACACTATTATTGTGGAGTCGAGGTGTGGTTGGGCGACGGTAACTCCAGTATTGCCTAAGACTTCGCACTTTGAACAAAAACTAAAGTAACAAGTTTAACGCAGTGGGATTACGACGAGGTACATACATGTACTAATATTCCGTTGAAAAACCGCAGCCTGATACTATGATAGGAGAGCGGGTTTTCCCAGTGAATCACCCGGGGACTTGTCTTGGCATTTCTGACAGTTAACTTGGTAATATCTCCATGCGGTTACCCTGTGCTCTAAAATGTCTCTCAGAGATAATAAACATAATAATCTTTCTAATTCATCATTTGAAAATTACGGTAAGCTGTCCAAACTCGTTTTGCGAACGCGTACAAATGGTGCAATCCAAATGGTCATAATGATTCAGTTCAAGGCCTTTGTTCGAAAAAGAAACCGGCAGCGATGACTTCATGCACGGATCGCGCGATCAGTTGGAGCCGTCTTTCTTACGAGGGGGGTTCCAAAGAATTATGTGTTTTTGCCTTTTCCTTTCTATGCTAGATATTTGACGTACAGTCTTGAGACGCTTCAGTGACTGTGTAGCTAATGAACAAATGAAGTTTAAATCAATCCAGAAAATTATCCGAAAATAAGACCGTGAAAACATGATTTTGACCATTTCGAGTGGATTTCTGCACCCTTCCTTTGTGCTGATCAAGAGGGAAACCCCGTCAAAATTCCCCACATAATAATGGTCGTGTCTGCGCTGTTTACTACATCTCATTATCGCGGGGTGGTGTTGCGAGGAGTGCTGCAGGCAGTGGGGATTTCGCAATTAGAATTTAAAAGGAACAACCATTCAGTCACGAAGGGGTGACCGCTTTTATAATACTGAAGACTGTATACTAAAAAATCAAGTAAATGTCTTTATCTAACTTAGTTAGACAAAATAATTTGAATGATTTATTCGTAATCGTGAATCGTGGGTGATTGCTACGCAGGTTATGAAACACATTTGACGGGATTTTTATAACCACTCCTCAGTGACGGAATAGTCGCGTCTGGCAAACAGCTGATTGGAGGATGAGGGTTATGGGGCAACAGCTGATAGCAGGAGCACGTACCGACCGACCACTGCGAATAAAAGGGATTGCTGCTTGTCAAATGAGGTGCCTTCAATATTGGGAGTTGGTTAGGCGACAGCACAAATTTTTGTCGGAGCTACTGCAGTGGTTGAGCAAACCCTCAAGCCCAGCTGCTTCTGCGGAAAATATTACAGCGTGATCAGGTAAGAGAGGAAATTCCCATCTTGAGATTTTTTGCATTTCAGTGTACATGTACACCGTTGTCTTTACGAGCGATTTTACAATAGGATGGAGACTGCGCCTTTTCTTGCGTAATATCCCCGATCATTGGCCAACGCCAACTGCATCGTCCATCGGCATAGCGATAGACGTCAATGATGTGCCTATTTTTTTTAAATCGAAAGGTTTTTTCTAAATTCTCTTTGCAAATTCTTTTCCATCGGCCTGGACAAACTGAAAGGCTACAAGTTTGGTTTGAGCGGACGAAGAGGCTTCCGATCCGGCCCGATCAGCTGATCCTTTTCTTCGACGCCTGTGATCGATAAGGCACATTATCATAATGAATTTCCTCTTGGATGATCGGATGTTCTCCCAGCCTCGAACCATGCAACAGGGATCCATGGACAATAAAATTGCAAGATATAATCTCTGAAAGAAAGTGCCGCAACTTTGATTTAGGTTGATCAAAGCATTGCTTTGTTCTCATTTGGAGTTCGGTGGTAATGATTTTAATTCCCTTAACTTGATAATAAATTTGACATTATGCCATCCATGACTGGTATTAAAACCTTAAATTAGTTGTCTTAATGTTGCTAAGCCCTTCCTAGATCTATCATTCATACGATGAGCAGCGTCGCTTTCCAACCATAGATTAGGATGGAGTAATAATACAACTAGGCCTATTAGCTTCCTTTGTCATGTTTGTGCAGTTCTCATAATTTGTTAAGATTTAATTCGAAATAAACTAGAACAATTTATGCAATTCCATCAAAATAACATTTGCTAACTTTTTGAAACAGTTCAGATACCAAGAGGAACTTAAGTTAGACGATTTCATGTTTATGAAATGTTTATTTGAGGCTTAAAAATTATTTTCACTGAAAGCACCCTTTTGACATCAGTTGTCAGCAAGTAATGAAATTACCTTTCGAAATTCCATGTAAATTTTGCAAGAGTCTTTGAAAGAAAAATCATTTGTCTCGTAACTTAAACATAGAAGCCATCCGTGATTAAGTATTCCCTTAACATAAATAGTGTGCGGCCAAAACTGTTCCTTCCTGTACTAACTATGTTCAAAATAAGTGAATGGGCGCTTTTGTACTATCATACACGCATACATTGTGACGGCATGATGCAATCCTCGGGACCCAATGCATGGTTGCGCGGGAGCATAATCTAGCCGTTGAAGTTGAACTTTTCATGGCTCTTCTGCGTGTGACATTCCTATAAACACGTGTAATGCCCAAAATCACTCACTGCTTCGGTGTTGCACACTGACTGTCGGTGATGCAGAATGATTTATGCTTACATCGCTGCTACTTTTGCCAGGGAAAAGCTGGACCAGAGAGTTGAACTGATATTTTATTAAAGGCCGGTGTGAAGCTTTGTTCGTGTATTATGGTAGGCCTTTTCAGTTGAGCCCAAAATTATCCATACTCATTGAAAAATGTCGCACTTCGCTATTTTGTTAAAACATTTCAAGTGGACTGAGGCTCAGCCCAGGCACACAAAACTAGGTCCTCTGCAAAAGCTTACCTGGACAAAGATCGAAGCCTTTGGTTGTCAGTTCTGTAGCCTTTTGGCAGTAAATTCGATGTTACCCAAATTTAGAATGGGTATGAATACGTTTGGGATTGATATATGTATGATATTTTTGTCTGCGGCCACACAGAAAAAGTGTTTATGTTTTGAAGAAAATAGGGAAAATCTCACTTAAGCTATCCATTTTTCAGGGTCTGCGTTGTTGAAGTAAGAGAGATATCATCTAAAGAAAAGGAGAAAACAATTCAAAAATGGCACCAACGCTAGAGACAGCCAAGAAGAGGCGGTATTGGTTGGTTGGAACGATGATATTTGAAAACCTCTTCTTCTCTGCCGTACTGCTGGGATGGAGTTCATTGCTTCCCGTTCTACTGTCTGAGGGATTCTACAGCAATGTTTGTACAGGTAAGTTTGTTTCTTTTTTGTCAATGTAATCCTAAGTAAGAATCGAGGAGTTAAGCTGTGATGAACTGACGTATGTCTTACCTTCACGAATGGCGGCTGTGAAAACTTGCGAATGTTACGTTCGTGCGTTTACAATTGAATGCATCCGGATTTTTTGGGGGTGTTAAATGACTTACTCTGGGATTTAAGAATGTACACGCAGATGTGATTTCTCGCATTTGTGCGTGCCAGAAGCTTTGGTGCTGATGGCACGGTAGGTGATAACCTTTTTGCAGAAGGCTGTTGAAGATTGGTGTAAAAGTCCTTTAGGCATTTTGTTCGTTAGAACTTTAGTAGCTCAATTGTTCGACTGTAATGAAGTACACAGTGCTGTCATGAACGTGAAGGGGCGGTATGTAATTGTGTAGCCATGGGGAGGGGGGGCACGTGCTCCCCTCGCAAATTCCCGGTGCCCTCAGGGAGATATGTATGCAACCATACGTATGAAGCCAAACTACGGTGGTTGTGTAGAATGGATAATGAACAAGGCTAACATAAATCCCCCCTAAAAAAACACAGATGCTGGTGCCCCCACTACTAGTAAAATTCTTGGCTACCAGTGGCGGCATGGTGTTCAAGGTTGAGCATGTTTATCAACAACAGATTTAGAGAGAGAGAGAGAGAGCAAGGAACATCACTGGTGTTGTGATTTGCATCTAGGGGTTATATGTTACATAATCACCGGAGACATGCTCGGTTTCAATCTCTTCCCTACCCCCATGGTTGTAAGGTACTTTCCAGCTCGTCAGTGGTAGCTTTTGTTGTTAGCCCACCAGCAAGGCTGGTGCCATTTTCAAGACATTGAGTTCTGAGCTTGTTGGGGAAGCAGGGTACCGTTACGTTCGTACATTTGAATGCGACGTCAGGTAGAACTGTTTATACCACTTGAAAGTTGAAGGCAGGTACAATAATTCAGTGACATTAAAGGAAGAGTCACTATTTCCATGGAATTTAAGAGGCCATTCACAGTGTGTTCGCACCGCCCGTTTGTAATGATAAGTTTACATCTTTGCTCTGAGTAATAAGTGATCATTTTTAGAATAACGAATATTTTTAGAGTCAATGCATGGTTAAAGCTAAGGGTGCGTTTTATTTTTTCCTTGTGGATAAAGAAACGTCAATATTGTCAGTCAACAACTGTAGGCCTAGTGGTGTCAATTGACAAGTGACATCCACAACAGGCCACATATATCCATGCTGTATACGGGCAATATCCTATTTGCATACAATCAGCCGTGGACTGTACCATTTTCCGTAGGGGGCATTACTAAATAGCTACAGGTGCAATTGTACTTATGCAGCGCGTCAAGTAAGGTGCTCATCGTTGGGTGACTTGATGTGCCATAAAACGTATAAAAAACTGCAACAAACATTAAAAAATAACACAAATATATATTTATTGGCATACTTTGATATGGGTTACCCTGAACAATTTTTCAACGGTAAAGAATATAAGAGATGTAAATTAGTTTGTAAAGATGTAAATATTCAATACACAGCTGGATTATAACTTACAATTTTCTTAGAGGGGTAATTTTTAACCCGGAAACTGAGGTGCCAAGAATAAGTGTTTTAGAAATGTTGCTGGTATATTTTGTCCATATTTTTTAGGTCAAAACAAATACTTCCTGGCTTGGAGAGAATTTACAGGGTCAGTTATTAACCCTGGCGCTCTCCGACCTTGGGCACGTCATAGACCGTCCATCTGGGGGTCATTCCACGCACACTGATCCCATCTTCATAAGCAAGGACGCAGGATAAACAAGGACCCCATCTTTCAATAATTAACCATGCCCTGATATCTGCATAGCAATGTTCTACCCTGTTCTGACCAATCACAGAAGGCTTATCAATCCACATAGCAACGGAAGCTCAAAGCAGTAGCCAATAGCGGGATAGTTAGCGCTGAGCGGGGCGGTGGAACCTGCACGAGCATACATATACATGCATGATACGGTGGTGTGATAATAACTACCCTGGATAAGCCAACTCATAAATATATACATGTACAGTACATGTACTGTACATTGTACATATAATGAGAAAAAGGATCTCGTGAAGGATCATTTCCTCTTTTTGAATACAAGAACTCCCTCTTTATACCATGATCCTGTTTGATGGTTTCCAATTATTTTTGATTTAGAGAAACAATAAATTGTAAGAGTAAACAATGAGTGATAAGGTCATTAAATTTGAGTCCTCATATATTTCTAATGAAATAATTTCATTTTCTGCCTTCTGATGATTTTAACAACTTTCTTGGACAAGTAATTTTAAAATTCAACCATATTTGAAGTTCAAATGCTTTGTTAAAATAAGGTGGAAAAATCAATTGAGCAATTTTTCCCTGAAAATGCTTACTAAAATGCAATAAAAAATGTCCATAAACTGTCAACATTTTCTTCCTTGTGATCACTGTCGTCTCTTTGGAGTACTTTGTATATAACTTAAGTATCTTGATTAGGCTTTGGAATGTTGATAAAGCTTCAATTTTGGATGCTCTTTAATTTAGGTTGCAAAGATAATCGAAAAAGAACTGTAAGTTGTGTCCCTGTTTATTTTTGGTTTAAAAACAGTCGCCGTTACCATGCCATTTTGTAGCATATATTTCTAAGCTGGTAATGTATTGTTAATACAGGAAAAGTGTTGTAGAAGCAACTGCAAATTACATAAATGACTTTTAAAGTTAATTTCTTTGGTGTTTTTGTGTCCAGAGGATGCTTTTGAGAATGACAACTCCACCAGCAACGTTACTTTCATCAACGGGTATCCTCGCTGTGATCGCCAGGACGAAAAACTCAACTTGGCATTTACTGTGGGTTCCTTTCTGCTCAGCGGGCTGACGTTCCCTATTGGTCTTGCTATGGACAAGTTTGGCTCCAGAAAGCTTCGAATCCTGGGAGCGTAAGCAGAAACATTGACTTATTTTCTACTCTCACCTCACGGACGTGTATAATAAAATCTGGACTCCCAATGCCCTTAATCAGCTTATAGAGTCATTGAATTCACTCGCAGCCATTTTACCGAGTCGAATACAAAGCTTTCCTGGTAATGCCCGCCTTTGTTCTTCCTGACGTCAATAGTATGGAGCCACCTTCTCTGTTCCGTCACTTAACTACCATTACTGAAGCTCATCCTCTTTGAACCAATTTTATGTTCATTACCAAATGAATGCCTGATGAATAGGTTAATAATTTATTTCTTCATTTCTTTTCTGGTGGTCGGTTTGGAAAATAATTCAAAGGGACCACTGTGCCCATATTCACGAGGAAGACCACAATTTGATGAGTTCTGTTCAAAAATTAACTTATAATGTCAAAGAGAAAATTTACTTCAAGCGAGAGGTTAATCATGCATGCACAAAAGTGGATAAGAAGTGATAAGAAGTTGATCACAAAGAAAAATGTTACAAATGCCTGCTCAATTCTCTCATCAGTTTGGTTGCTTGCGTAACAGAGAGAACATATCTAGGTGTGGATTTGGTGCCTGGGAAAAACTTTGAAATGTTCTTTTCAAATTTGCAAATGTCAGTCGAAGTTAAAGGCTTAAAGAAAATGCTCAGTGAGATTTTGACAGTGAAGTCTTTGCAAATATTTACCTGAATACTTAATTTGCCCCTTAAGATAGGAAATGAAATCATGCAACAGATAAGAGGGTTCATCCATGACGGATGCTCTTTGCAGGGACTTATTTTATCAACTTAAAGTTCTCAAAATCGAAATGACCTCTGGTGTGCACTGTTGAATTGTCCAGTGTTTGTCTGCCTGATACAAGAGCTGTAGCTATTTTTGGCTTCTTTTTGTAACAATCTGAGTGATCATTTCTGTAATTAACTGAGGACTCTGGCCGTGTCCAAAACGGGCTTCCAGAGCTATGGCTAGGTCTATTGTCTACACCTCTCTGAATATTTCCAACGAAGTAAAGACCTAGATGTAGCTCTAGACAACAAACTTGGATGCAGCCTTTGTTTGGCTCAAAATGTTGAATGAATTGATCAGTGATTGTCAGTCTCAATAAAAATGTTTCATTTGTCACTGACAAGGTCGGGGAAAGAATCATCAAAAGAAAGGTTGATGCTACTTGTTAAACTGAGAGATGGGTTAACTTTTGCAAACACTTGGGAGGTCGCTGTATGGAAGGAAATTACTTAAAGACCAGATTGTGCACAGCTGAAGAAATTCACTGGAAATTTTCCCAAAAGTTTCAACTTTTTGAAATCTAGTATATCAGGAGAATACACTCAAGTCAGCTTCTAAGACAAGCCTCTTCCACTTATGATTCTAGAAATAAAGTTGTTAATTCTATTTCTGATTTTGTGGCATCATATATTAGGTTGTGCAAATAATTTGAGGAATAGAAGTTTTTTATGTCATGATGTCATGTTTCTTGTATGTCTTTTGACTTCACAGGTCAATGTTTATTGTCTCATGTCTGTTGTTTGGCTGGGCTACTGTCGAGACATCCTGGTTTCTGTTCCCTGCCGTTGCTCTGAATGGTGTTGGTGGCATCATGACGACATTCACATCTTTCCAGGTAAAAATCAGAAAAGTTGACCAAATATTACAAACTTACACATGTTTAAAGTGCCTTGTCTGCTCTTTACCTATCAGAAATTATATCTGTACACAAATAAAGACTTTTTATTGTTTTTTACATTTCCTTGAAGGTGGCCAACTTGTTCCCTTCCAAACGTTCCACCATCGTGAGTTTCAGCATAGGCTCCTATGCATCAGCTGCAATCCTCTTTCTTATTTTGAAGGTAAAGGACATTATTTTACTCAAGCAATCTCAAGTGACAAATTTGAACCAAAAATGTAAACTGACTTTCAAAGAATCTGAAATGTAAATGGATTTTATTTCCTTTGTTTTCAGATGTTTTATGATTTCGGTATTCCAAGGCAATACATTTTCACTGGTGTTGCCATAGCAACCTTGTTTGTCATCATCAATTGCATCATTAACGTTCCTGAAGAGGCCGTGCCTGACCCAGAGGAAGCCAAATTTGGGTGAGTTTGGGTTGATATTTTGTGATTTTTTTTTGAATATGGTAGTTTGAATCATTCACAACAACTAAGAATCAACTTCACTGAGGACAAGAGTGTCACTTGGCTTGTAAATTTTTGTGTTCTTTGATTGAGATGGATAAGTAAAATGAAACTTAACAATGAGTGGCTACTTTGAGGAACTCTTACAAGTCTAATTCAACCTTCTCGGTAACAAGGGGTCTTCTGGTCATTTTTCCAACAGGGAAAGAATTATAAAACTCACTTCTGTTTCATGAATTTGCATGTTTTTCTCCCCACAGAATACACTGGCACATATTGAGGACTGATCACAAAGTCACAGGCAAGCAGTTCTACTCACTTGTGTCCTCAGTGGGACGCAGACTAAGCGTTAATGATGATAAACCGCCTGCCGAAATCCCGCTCAAGCTGGAAGGAAGAAGAGAGAGCAAGATATTTTCCTCTGAGTGAGTCTGCTATTAATTATTTTCCCAGAACAGATGTATTGAATGACTTGTCTGCATCGTGAAATTTTGAGGCATGAAATTTTCATTTAATATTTAAGTGACAGTTCCGTGACTGTATTCAACTTTAATCAAGAAACAATTTGTCCACAAATTTTGACTAAATATGATAGAGAGCAAACTAAATGAGTAAGCTCGTTTTTAAGTGACCCACTGGGTTGGATGGTGCTGGTTATATATTTAGCAGGAGCTAGGACAATGAGCTGCCATGATTACACTTGACTAAAGTTCAACTATAGATGTTCACACTTTGATATATTCAAAAGAACCAATTGCCTATGAACTTGGCTCTGTGTCAACAGGTGGAGTTTCTGGGGACCGCATGCTAACAAGGTGTCTTGATATTTTGGCCAATTCTTGCAGACGCGGTTACTCTCCCAGCTTCGGACGAGCCATTGCAATGCCCACATCTCTTTACCCCTTCATCTTTCCCCATGCAGGCACAACCTGGTGCTCAAGTTGGACCTGGAGAATCTCCAGAAGAAAGCCAAGAAGTCAAGCAAGGACATGTCTCTGATTGGCAATGTTTTCACTCCACTCTACCTCCTGTCTTTAATTGTCATGTGCATCACGCAGCTGCGATTGCTGTTCTTCATTGGATCGCTGCAGTCCATGCTGAACGAAATCACAAACTTCGAGTCTGATACAGGTATGTAATAAAAACTTCAATTTCTTTCCACAGGAATTCATCTGAAAACAGAAAAACTTTTCCAAAAAAAGTTTTGACCTCATGTTTTGACTTAACAGAGACTGTGTTATGCCACCTAAGGAACTGAAGAAGTAAGCAGCAAGATGTGGATAAATTGATGCTGATTTTAATCAAAAATGTGATTGATAAGCAGAAATTATTACTTTTTTTGCCCATTTTTTATGGGAGGTTATTCCAAAGCCAGCAATTCAGGAAGATCATGAAACACCAAATTGTTTAGAAATATTTACTATGTATTACATAAACAATTTGTTTTGTATATATATTGTAAATTTATACTGTTTATACATTCTTTATCTGATAGTCGACAGCTACCTTTACGTCTTCGGCATCCTCCAGTTGATGTGCCTGGTAACATCTCCATTGATTGGCACGGTTATGGACTATAAGATCAAGGAAACCCTTGACATCCTCAAAGGCAAACAACGTCGTAAGAGCAGTGCGAAGCGCTCAATGTCTATCACCATCAAGGCTGGTGATGATAGCGTATTCATTGATGAGACCAATGACATTGTGAAGTCAAATGGACGCAAAACCAGTCTGCCAGACTTCGGCAAGCCCAGCATCTTTGGCAACTTCTCCCGCTCCAAGAGTTTTGACCTGGGGCAGGGTAAGCTACCCAGCCGCGGTTCCACTACCACTACGAAATCACGGCTTTCGAGTACTGACAGTGCCGGGTCAGACATGACAGACGGAGAGAAGCCTCCCATGAGTCTGAAGATTCGTAAGCTGCTGAACGGAGCTTACGCCTTCGGAATCACCAACACATTGCTCATGATGTTTGGTGTCACTGTCCTCATTCCAAGTCTTCAAGTACAGGTATGCTTCATCAGGAAGCTTTTCCTTGTCTCAAAACTCTATTCCAAACAAAAATTCCTGCTCCAAAAGTATATCTCTCTATACGTATTTTTATATTTACAGCATTTCATATGAAGTGTGTTTCATGCTTCATAAAATTATTTAAGCAATTTTACAAAGCTACCAAAAGGTTTTTTTTTTCTGTTTGAATCCGTAAAAATCCTGTCAAAAATTGTGCAATAGAAAGCTGTAATTTAGTTGGCACAGCGGTATGCATTCGGTGTAACTTAGCTTTGCTTTTCTTGTGTTTTGTTTACTGTCCACAGATTGTAAGCTTTATCCTTCATACAATTATCAGGGGCTTCATTCACTCTGCATGCTGTGGGTTGTATGCAATCGTGTAAGTACACACATCTGAAAAGCAACAAATATTATCAACAAGATGAATTTATTTTGAACTGCATTTAGAGAGAAGGTCGAATGTTTCGTTTTGGCACGGCCTTGATTTTATTCATTTTTCAGACTTTGAAATTAATGTTTTTGTGAAGTGATGTTAGTTAGTCTTGACCTAGAAGAGGCAAACTGATTTTGAACAAATGCCATAAAAATCATGCCATGAATTCCGTTTTGAATTGTGATCACATAAAACAGGTTTCGAGGTTCACGAAATAATATTTTTATCTCTCTGCGCTCAGGTATCCTGCCTCTCAGACAGGCAGTCTGATTGGTCTTCAGTCGCTCATCTCTGCCTGCTTCACCCTCTTCCAGTATCCCATCTTTGTCGTCATCCAAGGGCCCTTAGGAGGGAACCCTTTCTATGTAAGTACATGTATACCGGGATATCCTCACAACGGATGGCCAAGTATCTTCCCTTTTCTGAATTCTTTTTGGGGACCATGAAATAATTTGGCCTATTTGCAGAGAGCCACAGATATTGCTTACTAAACCAAAGGGAGTAAACTGTCACAGGAGGGCTTTGAGTTGTGTCTAATTGGTAAATGCAATACTTGTGTTTCTTCTGGAAAAATGTGATTCACAGTTGAAAATTAAATTTTCTCCTTGCCTCTTTGTTTTTTTAAACAATGTATTACTTTTTCGTTTAAAGTTTTTAGTTTTTGAAAGACATTTACTTTAGTTTCATACAAATATCCAGGTAATATAAAGCTGCTAGGTTTTTTGGGGGGGATACTTTGACCATTTGTGTAGCTAACGACACTGGTTATGGTCTAGACAGGCCAGGGTTTTTTCCTTTGGGGCAGCTTAGTGCTCCATCTCACTTCCGGATATTTGGTTATGGGCTGGCCTTGACTTCCTCACCAGTTCATCATTATCATCCACATGTCTATGTTTCACAGGAAGTCGATCACATTTCCAGCTCCTCCTCTTACATGCCCTGGACTGTCAGATACTTGTTCATTGTCAGTCAAATTTATTTGGTAGTTCAAAGTGATATTAAGGACTGCTGGGAAAGTGTAATAACCCAGTTAATAGACAATTCATGGCTGTCAAGTACATTTATGAGAGTAGCCTCTTTCTTTTATGTTTCAGGATTGCCCTGTTTGGTGTTCATGGTAGAAAGTTTCAAGTGCACATTCACTTAAAAATTTCTTTAGGAAAAAAGTATTCAACTTGTGACCTTTTTCTATATCACTGACTTTCAGGTTAATGTAGTCCTGCTGGTTATGTCAGTTTTGAACTATGGCATGCCTGTCTACATGGTGTACTATGCAAAGAAGCTTCGAAGGAAACAGAAGACAGAAGCAGATGAAGACAAGCAAAAGCTCCTCTCGTCACGGCCTTCAAAGGTCTCCTTGCCAGCCGTCCCCGAAGATGTCTGAAGCGTGGGATGTCAGAGTGACCGGTTAATGGTACCATGAGTAAATGGCTCTGTGATATCAAAGACGTGACTTTTCAGGGTATTGAACTTTGCAAGGATATCTGTATGTACTAATCTCGCACCAATCCTCCTCGTCGTGAGAAGGCTGGCATGGAAAGCAAGTGCCACAAAAAGAAAAAAACAAAAGCCATGTGCATGTTTCTTTAGCTGTGTGCGTACTTGGATTCTAGTTCATCGAGGTCGGCGCTGTGAGCAATTCTGCGCAGTGCCTTTTGCGAGACAGCACCTAGTTATTCGCCTGTGATAGTGTGTGATAAGGCATGGAATTCTTCTCAAACTGTTAGTTTGAAGTGGGGCTAACTGCTCCGGAGAAAATTGCAATTCATTCATTTGATGGTTTGTGTTGGCTCTTTGCCAATATGTACGATAGTTCTACCTTTGTTGTACATAATATTTCTTGTGTACTGCTTAAACATGTTAACAATCTGAAATGACAGTCTAACGAAGTCTATTTTAGTTCCCAAATCGGCAGTGATTTTTGTCTTTTTACAAGAAAGGAAAGATATATATTTTGCTCTGTGTGTTTATGGTGTCTCATGTCACCAAAACAATTCTTTTTAGTACAAATGAAAACTGTTTCATGCCATCTTGAACTTTCTTTAAATTATTATAGCTGTCTTAATATGATTCAGTCATGCCTGTTCGGTAGCCTAACTGTGTGAATACCAAAATAATAAAACTTGAAATAGGCATTAGTTATGACATGTTAGTCTTATACATATATATTTAAATATTTATTTGAAAACATCAGATGGAACAAACGTCAAACTTGGCCAAAGGAAGAAAAATGGCATAATCCACAATTTACACATACCAAAAAAAAACAAAACGAGTGGATTGCTTATGATATGTTAGAAAAATATTAATGAACAAAACAGATTTATATTTTAAATATACAAGAAGTTAATTCAACTTTCCCATTTACTCAGATGTAACTTCCAAGAGTTGTCTTTGGCTTTGTAGATGGAAAAAATGTAGTCCACAAATCCTCAAGTGGAATAACCTTTTTCCTTTCTATGACCCGTTTACTTGCCTTTTACTTCAATTTATCTCAAAACAGGGTTGATTCATGTATAGTATGTACAGTAAAAAGTTCTGTACATATACCTGTTAACTTGGAAACCCTGATTGGATTTTCTTTGAACATTTAAACATTTACTTGTTCGTTTCTTTGGTTTTCTCAATTTATTTTCCCCAAAAAAAAATGTAAACATTGTTGCTCTTACTAATTTTTGTACTTCAGATCACATTAGGAACTTTGGCCTGGTTTATGCCCAGTGGTCTTGGTCTCTGTGAGTCTTTAGTGACAAATCTGGGCACATTATTAAAATGATCTATATCAGTATTATGTTGATATCAACATGTTGAGTCCGAATTAGGCAGATCATCTGTGTTACAAAGATTTTAAAATACTATTTATTAATTAAACAAAGACCATTTAAACCACGTTGTGTTGTACTGAAGTTAGATTGGATAAAATCTAGGACTATGAATGTGTTAAAAATTGTGATTCTAGATAATTTTAAACTAAAGTTCCAGCTTCCAAGTTTTTATCTATATATGAGACATTGTGTCATTCCAGAGTTTAGCTGATGCAGTAGATAGGATGATGACGGAGGACGGTGAATAAAAGTGGTAATTGGTGCTGTAAGATTCAAGGCATTTCAGTGGATGATTGAGCAGAATAAAATAGCAATGAAACAGAAATATTTGTCTCTGGTTTTATTCTTGACTCCTGTCTACATGTTGATTTACAGTTAAAATATATTCTTAGTTGAATTTTATTATGGTCTCCAAAAAATACATATAAAATAGTTCATCTTTTATTTACATCTTGTATAATAAAATGTTTTTCTGCAGTGAGGATATAAACAATATACATTGTGTAAAACAATAAAAACATTAACAAATTTAACAACACAAATTGCAATGTAAGAAAATTATCAAGAGCACATATACCAGGAGTGAGAAACTGTTCACATTGTCTGGTTGCCTTTTACTCCAATCCATCGGGGTTTTTCTTTTTGGTGAATAAGAAAAAACAAACAATCCCTGACATCTCTAAATATGTGACCGACACGCCAGCAAACTCTTTGGTTACCTTATAATTAGTGTAGCAAGCTCACTGGCTGAGCAGTTATTCAAAAGACCAATTGCACCGCTAAGTCACATAACCTATACATGTAGTGGGTATGAAATATTAACAAACATGGCGTCCACCTGTTCATGTGCGTAATAGTGTTGTCCAAAAATAAACCCCTTTTTGGTATGGCACTCTGCTTTATTTATGGTAAATTACACTTAGGACACACTGTGCTATGGCCTATGGGAGATACCCATGCATGTTGATGTTGGATAGCCACGATAGGTCATGTGACTTACAGGGTGCAATTAGTCTAAAGATCGCATTCATCTTATGCTGGAAGAAAGACACAGGAGTTTGAACTGCCCGGGCAATAACATCTGGCCAGTTACTGCTTTCTGGCATGGCCAGTATGTCCATAGCCAGAGTGTAGCAAATGCTTGCTACACACCACCTGTTTCACAACCATAAGCCCCTTTGTACTCCATGATCATCGCCGCAATTTTTTGCTGGTACATGAATCTGCATCCTTAAAACATGTCCTGCAGTATAGGAAGTTGAATATTCATGTCATTGATGGTGCTTGGTATGACCTGATAACACATCAAATTTAATGCTTGTGCAGTTGCTTTTACTAGGCTGCAGTACCGGAAGTGTTCATGTGCGGTTATTGCCCTTATCGAACGCTTTCTTCTGGACGTATTTTTGGAATAAATAGCCAGGTTATGTATAAGATTTTGTGTTTGAATCATTTGTATTATGAAATTTGCACAAAAAGGTATTTTACGAGATCTCATGATCACTCCGTGTGATGAAACAGCGCATTTTGTTTTTGGTAAACTTAACTGTCCTGTGTGGGTCAATATGTTGTTGCTCAGTCTTAGCCAAATTCCTACAAAGACTGATGTTTTGGTGAGACAAAATAAAATCACAAACATTGCATGGAGAATCGAAAAGTGCATCAAAATCTTTATAAAAAAATCATAACGGCAAAAGTGAATCTGATGTTAGATTTTTTTTCTTTCTATTTCCTCAAAAACACCTCAAATATTGCTACTATATTACTGGCCCCACTTGTCCAGCTAAGTTGCAGGCAGTAATCAGACATTTTTGGAATGTTTACTATTGTTCGTCTGACTGGGCAGCAATGATCATCGAGCACTTTGATGTGCCAGAGTTGTAACTGCTAATGTGTTCTTCCTCCATGATCTTAACCATAGAGTGTAACTGCATGTGAACTATCTCTACCAAGGGGCTAAGGATGTACTGTCCCACAGTACCTAGCACCCCACCTGCCTTAACACTTCTTCATGACAAGCTCTCCTTTTTGCTTCTCCACTGTAATCTACACCATGTCTACACCATTCTTGTAGGAGGAGCTGAGATTTTTAGATTGTTTTGGACTGTTGTAACACCAGGCAGGGGGTTCTGGGTACCAGTCCTGTCTGATTACCTAGGCAGAGGTCAAATTTTGAGAAAAACAACAGGACAGCAGAACCAGTAATGACAACCTGACAAACTTACTGAAAACTGACAAAAGTGCAGTGCAGTAACAAAGTGTAATAAAGTGTACTGTATTTTTTCAAGAGCTGTTTCTAAAGTTATGTCGTGCACATGCTTGTACAAAAAACTTGCTTGAACCTTTCATTCAAAAATTTACGCTTGCAAAAATTCTTCTTCACAAAACTTAATGAATAATTTGTAGATAATAAGGTCTAATTTATGAAAAAACTACACTGCTGCAATTGTACAGAAAAATCATGCCTGGACCACTGGGCCAATAAATGTATTGCTAGGCTGTGATTTGTGGGCCTTAATCACAAGACCACCACACAGTGAGGTAAATACCTGTAAAATTCAAAACCAAAAAAGGCTTGACTACTGAACAGAATGCCTAACTTCACAATGTGGACCTCCAACAGGTGGAATAAACACAAAAAGGTTTCACACCTGTGAACAGGCAAGGAATCCAATCGAGGGGGGGGATATACAGATGATACTGGCTCAGAGAGGCAGATCTGCAACCCCCCCTCCCATTCAGCCATGGACTAAATGGAACTACCAGTGACATGACAGAAAACGAGTAGGCCTACCCAAACACGAGTAGGCCTACCCAAACACGAGTAGGCCTCCCCAAACACGAGTAGGCCTCCCCAAACACAAGTAGGCCTACCCAAACACGAGTAGGCCTCCCCAAACACGAGTAGGCCTACCCAAACACGAGTAGGCCTCCCCAAACACGAGTAGGCCTACCCAAACACGAGTAGGCCTACCCAAACACGAGTAGGCCTACCCAAACATGAGTAGGCCTCCCCCCAAAAAAAGAAATCCTGGATGAGGACTGCACCGTCCATCTAATCATCTATAGTTAAACAATTACGTTGATTTCCGGATTTAGCATGGCATCCCTTCAATACGTCCGTCAACCCCGTTTCCTGAAAGCTAGATCCGTCTCTGCTCATGTGAGCTTTTGTGGCAACATGCATGTATGCTGAACATGCAGCACAACTGACCTTATTGGCGGAGAAACTATTTCAGACTGTCTTCCCTGAATGTATCATATTCAATGTAATCTCAAATGGGGTACTGGGTTACACTATTTGGGGTTCAGAACTTCACTTTTAGTTTCGTTTAATGCAGCCTAAAACATTTAGATACAAATTTGAAATTATTATAAATGTAACTTGCCATAAATTTGTAATAAATTTTATTTTGTCACTGTAATTTTTACTCCCAGGTTCCGCAAATGAAAAGTTAACCTCACTTTCAATTCAAGATGGCTGCCACATGAATACAGTCTAACTAGGATGTATAAAATGATTCGAGGCATTCCGGTGCTTGTATAATGATATGTTATTGCCCTTGCTGTCCAAAATCCATTGATCTTCATCTGAAAGCATTTAATCTGGATCTAAATTTACCTGAATAGGTTTTACTTTTTCATTTTCATTTGGGCTTTTTCCTCTTTCCTCGGCATACCTTCTGGATGAACGTTTCACATACATGTGGATGTAGACAGGCAAAATGAAAGTCACTGCATTCAATACGATCAGTCCAATAAAAATCTGGAAAAAAATTGAGGGACGAGAGAGACAATAAAAGAAAATTTGTGAACTTCTGTGACATAATTTTATTTGAAAATTAGTCAAGCCCATCAAAACTCAGGGTTTTTTTGGGACGAAGAGGCAAAGATCTTCAATTGAAAGCCCACTGATGAAGTCATGTGTCATCACTCATTGAGTGGCTAGGTATCACTAACCTCTAGTGTTGTGTGGTCTCTAATTGAGTTTGCTTTCCAGCTTTGCTGCGAGCATTTCAGCCACAATATTACAGCTGTCTGATTCAGTGCATAGGAGCTGCAATCCTGGACAAATCTCGTTGGAACATGCCTCCCCTCGTCCCCTGTCAATGTTGTTTCTCATTGGGTAAGTTGTGCTTAATCTTGGTCCAATAAATGACCGCAACATTGAACAGGGGATAGGAGAGGGGAGATCTTTTCACCGCGCTTCCCGTAAGGTGTTCAAACTATTTTGTCCAGGATTGTAGGCAAAACACTTCTGTATCCAAGTCCCCATATCACAGAACTGAGACACCAAATCTCACCCAAGATCAAGTTGCTAAAACTTGAAAGCCAAATTGTACGTCAGAAGAAGAAATAAAACAACCTTCAAGAAGCAAGTTATATAAATGACCAGTTGAGAACTTACCCAGAAGGAGTCGTTGTCCAGGTAGTCCTGTTGGATGGCAAACATGGGCCTCTGTAGTAAACCAATCAATGATGCAGCACTTTCCACAAGTCCAGTGGTGCTTCCAAAATACTTGATTGGGAAACTATTAATTAATGGAAATCGAGAGAGAAAATGAGAGCTTGTTGTCTGGACAAAAAGACTCTCCAGTTCAGTATGGTGCTTAAAACCTCTTAAGACATCACAAGACCATACACAAGGCAAAGACACAGCTACTGTCTGATATCAAGTCACAAAGCTATTCAAATGAATTGCAACAGAGCATTATTTTCGCATGGTTTACCCTGTTGCCTGTGACTGGTCTTGTATCTGGTCTTCTGTCTGGTTGGGTCATACATCGCATCGTGTGTCATCCAAAATTTACAAGAAAAGGTGGAAATTGGGCTAATACAGGGAGATTGAATTGACTCCTTACACTTCAATCTGTATATGTTCGGGATCTTACACAAGTGAAACTTGCATTAAATTTCAGTCCTGATCCTTTTGACAAGACAGCTCCTAGGGTAAAAAACTCTCTTGCAATATAGTTCAACAACTGACAAATCCTTAGAACTGGGGACACACCTGAATTATTAAGCTTCTTGTCAAATGAAAGCTGTTTGGTTGTTCAACCCTCCTCCCCCAGAAATACAAAACCAGTACATGTAGTGGGATTAGATGGAAGTATTGAAAATGAGGGATCAAACTTACAAAAGAGCACAGCCTGTGACTACCAGGGAGTACATGAAGGACCTTGTGATAATGTGAAGTAAGAAGGACGCATAGCGGACTTCAATGACATCGATGACAAGAGTGACATTCAAAGCAATATACAGGACTGTTGTGAAGACAAACACATTACGACTGTCCAGCAGATCGTCAAATGGCCCTCGCTTAGAACCTGTTAATAAGTAAGAAAAACAAGAAAAATGCCATGGCAAAATCACATTAAGATTTGTACTCCCAACTTGAATATTAGTTGACACTGTAGAGAATCTTTCAGTAGCTAACAACACAAGGTTAACTTTTAACCGAGATAAAAAAGGCATAAAAATAATACTTGGTCAGCAGATGGCATGGTCTGTTAATTAGTTCACGACCAGCAATCCACAGCTGGTGTTAGATTCAAAAGGAATTAACAATGCCTGAATTCAGGATTAGAGATTTGTTCTTGAGGATGAAACATGTTAGGCACTATCTGTCTAATTAGTTGATCATGTCAGCGAATTTTGTTTACAGCAGAGTTTTCCCCATGGTTAGATGGATGGGACATCAATTCATCGTAGGTTGCTCCTCATCCTATGTCTGTACTCATTTACACTTCCTGGTGGAGACAGACAATTACCTAGGGGTAAAGTGGCCTGCTCAGGGACACAGCATATGACCAGCAGCTAGATTTGAGCCCCTGACCCACTGGATCATGAATCACAAACCTTAATCAATAGCCCACATTCCCCCAAACAAGGCAATGCCAAAACGTTTTACAAACTTTTCCACTGACTCAAACAGACAAAAGTGACCTACGACTTGAGGTGGTAATCTTTTACTGACACAAATGACCTTTGACTTGAGCTGGTGATCTTTCATTGACACAAATGACCTTTGACGTTTATCTTAACAGCATTGCACTTTACCTTTCATTGTCTTTTTGGTCCTGTTTCTGTCAAGAAGAAGCCCACAAAGTGGTGCTACTACAATTGAACAAGCTTGGAAGATGGCAAGAGCAGTTGTGTAGGTA
>NW_019091495.1:534266-548529 GCF_001949145.1 Acanthaster planci
CAGCAAAAAACAAAAACAAAACTGGACTGCTGGTAAAAGCAACAATCCAATCATTTGGCCAACTGGATATTTACATTAACACAACTCTACTCAAAAAGGAAAATTGGTTGAGGTTGCTACCAACCTCATTACTATTCGTAATTTTCAAAATTGAAAGGGGGAATAAAAGGTAACGGTAATTTGTTGAGAAACCTCTTTTTGTTAGTGAATTGTGAATAATAACAAAGTTGGTAACAGCTTGGTTACATTCCATTTGTGCATGGAAATTCATTTAATGCAAATATCCATATTCACGAGTTCCAACACTGTTAACTTTGTTTTCTACCCACCGTTAACCACTTGTAAAACCGTCCCTTGAACATACCGACAGTTTGATCGTTATTGGTCAGTCTTTCCAATCCAGGGTTGATTGTGCCCAGGAAGAAGAACATGTTGAGCTGTAGCAAGGAGAACCAGATTAAGAGACACAGTGCTGGCCAGGAGAGGAAGCAGGAACGTAAGGAGGGATAACGGGTGCTCTTGACTTCCTCCGTGATGAGCTGAGATGACAGGATGACTTTATCAGGGGGAGAGGAAACATTGAGCTCGCTGTCGTTAACTGATAATAGAAACACAAATCATAAATTAAGAATGACAAAGGCGTGTTTTTGTCACCCCTAATCAGAAAAGTGTGTGGCACTGAAGTGATAACCAGGAACAAACAGTTGGCAGTTTTCTTTTCGGCGCCCTATTTACACATTATAGAAGACATTATGAATATCCACCAAAGATCGTATAGTGCCCAAGGCGCAAGATGGATAACTCTGCCCAAAAGGTGTAATTACCATGGCCGCCATTTGAGCAAGAGATATGCCTGCGCAGTTTACGGTAATGCTTGGGTCCAGGCTCACCAGGTGCACGTGCCTGCTGCGGCGCCTGCATCTTTGCATTAATGTGCATTGCGCAGGCGTATTGCTTGTTCAAATGGCGCCCATGTGATTACAGTGTTTTATGCATATTCACGGTGAAGTTCACCATCTTGTGCCACTACGCAGCGCTGTATACGATCTTTGGTATCTATTTTGGTTCACTGCATGGAACAATTAACCAGAGATCACTAATTCACTTATTATAAGAGATGACCAAAACATTGTCCTGTTATGGTCTGGCACTTTAAAATAAGAACCAACTCTAACCTTTGTTTCTTGTTTAGTAGGAGCAATGCTGACACAGGGGCATAAACAAAGTGGCAAAAATACCCAACCAATGACCAAAGTAGAAAAGTGTTTATGGCTGTGGTCGCAAAAACACACCCAGATGTTGAATATCAATATCGCAATGCTTTAAAGCCAGCAATCATGAGAACGACTCCTTCATATTGGTGATGTTAATTTAAAACCCCTGAGTGATACTGATTGGACAGAAATTCTAGTATCTGACCAACCATCTCATTTCTCTTCAGCATTATTCCAAAGACATTTATATGCTTTATTTCTGTAACTGAAATTCTGTTTGTAATCTCTTGATACAAACTGCAACCAGTCCTGTTCACACATTACAAATAAGGTCAAATAACAACCCTTGAGAACACTGTAAGTCAATTCAATGGTTCAGTAAATAGGATGTTAGGCTTAAGAGTATAAAACTACTGTTGCATCCACCAATCATGAGCACAAATCTGTGGTGACTCAGCCAAACCAAATCTCCGTTGATTTGCATGCACACCATAAACCTTCAACTATCCCCTCCGAGTGGAACAAAAGAGGACGTGTTTTTTGGTACTCACCGCATAGACGCGCCATGAGGCGCACAATATGCATGTTTGACGCGGAGCACACTGAATATGTGTAACTAATTTATTGTGCCATGTATGGTCTTTGCGTACAAGCAGAACACGGGCAAGAACCCACTTGTAACCACCTGTCTTTCTTTTCGCCGATTGGGGGTGCACTTCAGCTCGGGGCAGATAACATTTTATATAATTAGGACATTTTTGGTACAAGCCAAGGCATGAATGCATTCTGATATCTGCTACCAACCTTCTTGCAATTCTACTGCTTTTCCTGACAGCTGTTCTTCCATTTCATTCATTGCCATGTTGTCCACTCCCTCAGCTTCGGCCCCGTCCCTGTCTGATTCCAGTTTCTTCTGTCTGTAGCCAGGGGGTAAGGGGTATGGAATGTGCCCTGTCTTGGGTAACAAGAGGGTATTGAAGCACAAGACCAAACAGATGCCTGCCAAGATGAAGAATGATGTCTGAAGTGGCACACCTAGGTTTTCGTACAGAAGCTGGAAGAAAAATAATAAAAAATGTGTCCGTACACTTGACAGCAAAATTCCATCATGAGCAAATGACTGTAGCACCCACGGCAATGCTAACTCATGGAAACCGCGGAAAGAAATGCACATTGATAAAAGTAAAGCACGACACGACAAATTTATAACAAAAGCAAAATACTCAATTCAAATAAACCAACTGAATGAAAATTACAATACAACATTTACAATATGTAAGAAATTCATTCATTATAAATATCTGTCACAAATTTAAATGGTATTGAAACAGATTTGAGAAATGGAGCATGGGGTGGGGTTGGCAGCCTCCGTTGGGTGGGTGTCAGGTCCACGATGACAGTGATGGTGCAAGTACCCAAGGATCTGACACCCATCCACTGAAAGCTGCCAACCCCATTGTTCCTAACATCCGTCCCAGTACCATTTTAGTTTGTGATGGGTATTTTTATCACATTAGCCTGAACCATGCTGAAGCCAACAAAGTTAGGCAGGATTTCAATGGTCCCTAGGAGGTTAGGGTTAATGTCTTTCCTGATGTAAACTGTAAATGTAACATAAATTTCATCACATTTAGTACATCTGAATTCAATATTTCTGATTTTGTAATATACATGTACATTGGTCATGTCTAACTTCACACTTGTTGATACTGTCCCTATCATATTGTCTCAATCGTGGTGGACCTTATGACATTGGAAGCTTTCTGGGAATCCATCCATTAAAAGTGACATTGATACAGTTACTGAGAATCTTTGAGAGGTTTCCATACATTGACAGAGGTAGCATGAGTAGCCTAGGGTATCAATTCATCGGTAAGTGGAGTTTTGGTGTGGCTTAGTTGACTTGATATACCATGGAACACCTTGACTTTTTTTTAAATTGCAGGCTGTGAATGAATGTAGAAAGCAGAGAGGTGATAATGCTAGCAAAGGGGCACAAGACGCATTAAGATGTCAGGTCAAAAGATGAAAAGGTCACTGAAAGTGATAAACTACTTGTGTGTTTGCCTACTGACCCTAACGAATTGTTAGTACAATGGCAAGGACCTTATCGGGTGACTAGAAAGGTTGGCAAGAGTGTGACAGACAAGCAAGGGATCCATGGATATGATCTATCATGATAATTGTTACAGAGATATGCTGACAGACAGGACGGTGAAATAACACAAGCATTTGCCTAGGAACCACATTTGTAGATACAACGTATGATCATAACCAAGATGAACGATAAAAAGTGGATTTCTTCCTGTCAAACCAAAGGAAACAATGCATGATGTTCATTGTAATGACAAATGTGATCAGCGTCAAAAAGATCTGAATGCAGAGCTTCTGCACGAGCTTCACGAGTTAACCGATGTTCAAGGAAAAACGAGTCTCGTTGAGTATACTGTAACACTTACCACATCAGATCCAGCGCAGTCAAAGCCTTTTACTGTGTTTTACATGATGCAACACTCCTTAAAGAACGAGATTGATGCAATGTTGCATAATTGGGAGTTACTGAGAGACATACCTCAGCCTTTGCTTGTACATGTACTGGAAAGCGATGGAGCATCATGGTTCTGTATAGATTACAGGATACTGAAATTCCATTGTGAATTCCATCCAGAGCCTATTCCCAATGTTGATGATTTATTTGTAAAGATCTCATAGGGAGAATGTACCATTCACTTTAACATTTCCAAATAGTTAGTGTTGTAGAGGAGTCTGTCACAAATCCCTTCACGAGTCTAGTCACAAGTCCTTTCACAAGGCCAGTCATAATTTAACAGGGTGAATACTGAGGAAAGGAATGCTTTTGTCACAGTTCACTTGAATAGCTTGTGAATTGGCTTAAGACAGAATGACTTGTGATGGATTTACACGGCCTTGAATGGACTAGTGATGGACTCGACTACAACACTGAAGAAAGGATTAGCAAATTCAAGTACTGAGAGAATGATACATGTAGAAATAAGCCAGCATTTTTTATGTTGGAAGGAAGTCTCCAGCAATTTACAATATTGCCTTTTGGTATGATAAATGCTTCAGCAGTGGTTGCTTGTATGATGCATTCACTGTTATATGGTTGTGGTGACATAATGCATGACAACGATGATCGTTTGATAAATTCAGAAACCTTAGAAATCCACTTGAAAGACATTTGTTTGGTTTTAAAATGCTAATGTAAAGTTCAAGACCAAATAAAGGTCATATGTCGTGACCACATCAGTTTTAGGTCATTATTGTTGGAGAAGGGGTAATATATTTTCCCACCATATAAGTACCCACGAAAGTCAAAGCAATCATGGAGGCGGAGACACCACAAAGACGGAAGGGACAATCAGTTCTGGCCGGGACAATCAGTTCTGGCTGCAGTAGGATATTACAGTAGATTCATCCATAACTGCTCTGCAACCGCAGCACTAATATTGTACTTGGTGAGGAAAGGCAAACCAAATCAAGCAGAATGGAAGAAGCACAGGAACACGCTCTTATTTATACCTTTACAGAGAGATTGGCATCTTTACCAAGGTTGCATTGAAGTGTGTGTTCTTCAGAAGGAAGAGTCACAAACGATGGGTATATTTTTGAAATAATCTTGTGTGATACATCCATGCCATGCATGACAACATATGCCATCTCACTAGAAATCTGGCATATGTTTATGCCAGGATAACTGGTCTGTTTTCCGGATCTTTGACGGTGTAGTCAACTGAAATTAGAAGGCTACCAACACCCTATGCTGCTTTCCTCAATAATCTGTCCTAATATTGGAACAATAATGTAAATTATACAGTAATGTAACCTGTAAATGTGGTAATGTGATTTTCATTAAGTTGGATAATTTAAATTAAACAATTTTGATTTTGTTATGAATTGGTCGTGTCTTACTTTACTTTTGTTGGTGTTAATTTCCAAGGTTTTCTTGTGGTTTGTCTTGCTGAACCACTGAAACATTAGTGAATGGTTACCTTGACGACGATGAAGACAAAGGCAGAGGAATCCAGACATCCTGACAGAAATGTCATGATCGTTGACTTCCGCCTCCCAAAAAGGCTCGATATCTACATTGTAGATGAAGGGAACAGAAAGTTGGAGGAATGGCTCGTATCAGACAATAACATTTGGAAGGCTATGAAAACAACACAAAATACTAACAACTAATCATCAAAAAAGCTTATAGGCTCCCTCAATAAATAACCAATAGTCAAAAAATAACTCAACAAATCAAACATGGTCAGGAGTTGACCTGATCCGAATTGACTTGAATGACCTGAATTCAGCCCAACCCAACCTATCTGGCGTAAATCTCAACAATCGAGGCATTTAATTCAACCAATTTCTACAGCATTTACAACAATGCATGTTTTGTATACTACGCACTGAAATGTCTAGCCAAACAAAGTTACTATGGCCTGGCTGTATCATCTAAATCTATCAAAATCCAACAAACTCAGGTGTTTTATTCTCCCAGCATAGCAATCATTTATATAGTACACCTGTCATAGCAAGCTATACAGTAACCCCTCCAGATCAACTTGTTCAAAGGAACCCTGTTTACATGTCTACCTGCATGTTTGTGAACATGAGTTCTATTCCTCCAATAGTAAGAAATGATGTGGCTGGAAATAAGAGGTATGCTGTTTCCATGGAGCTGAATGCTATCAAGAGAAGACCTGTCAGGATAAATAGACTGGAAAGACAGAAACAGTACAAAAAAAGACAGTTACAATACAAAGAAGGATGGATAATGAGTAATATGAACTGCTTTGTGATGAATGAATCCAGTTCCAATAACAATTCCATTCTGCGTACCGTGGAAAAAGAAGGCTTTGGTTGTTGAAATACAATTACTGGAAGTCTGAAAGGATTCATTATTGAGAACAAAAAAGTCACCCACAAATGTAACCAGCATTCCGGATACAGGCCTGGGCACAAACACGTATCTTTGCTAAATAAGATTTTTTTTCATCAAGTTTTAGTCAATGAAACCTCAGTAGTACACCTTAATTGTTTGGCAGTTGTGAATAATTCTAGTCATGGACTCATGGACGATTCATTATTCGTCATGTTTCAATTTTTACCAATCTACAGTGATGTTCCTTAGACTCTCAACTAGTTTAGGGATAATGGGTTTCAAAAGGCCATCTGAACTTCAGCTATTATCAAATCCAGAGGGTACGCAGTTTAAAGTTTTATAAGAATTCATTTTATTTTCAAAAATGATAAAATTTATCGGCTAAATCACAATTAACTAATTCATTTCAAGTCAATGAATTGAGGAATACAAAATTAGGTCATTCATAAATTTCATTTAATATTTGAAAGCTCGAACAAATTGCATTTTACCTGGACAACAGTCTCATGGCCAGTGTGCCAACTTTATCTAGCACTATGCCCATGGGGAAAAGAAGAAATTCATAGCAAAATGTGGCAATGGTGAACACCAGTTGGAGCTCTGCATCTTGCTCAGGGCAGGATGGAAAATCTCCACCGGTACCCGCTGATGGTGAGGTAGTGGGTGTTTGTGTAAGGCCACTCTGACTGATTGGTTGGTCACTCACTCCGAGGAACTCTGTCGAGGAGTTGGACGATGAATTGGTGGTGGAGCACAGATGACTGAAGTAACCTTCCTGCTTGACAATGAAGACCAATGATGCCCAGCCAAAGACCACTCCGCTGAATATCAGGTTTTCAAATGTGCCAAGACCCAGGGTGAGGACGCGATAGGGGGTCAGTCCAATCATTGTGAAGTTCTATCTGTAATGTTCAATACATAGGAAGAATCCTGTGACTAATCTCTCCCATTTACTGGATTTGTCCTCACCTTTTAGTTTTCTTTCAAAGGAAATTTATGACATGCAATCACATTCCAATTTAACATAATTTTACAGTTCATTATTTGTGACCCACCATCTCCAAACCAGGCTGAAGTCGGTATTTGTGATGTTGAACAATTCCTCTCCTTCACCTTTTTTTTACACTTTAAAGTGATCCATGTTGAATCGACATTCTGTCTGCCGTAAGCTTCTTATGGGTAGTGATAGCTGTTAAACTCCCATGAAAATCTGAACAGTGGAAGTTCCTCTATTTTGGCTGGGTCACATTTTACTTTCATACATTCTACAAATTCTTATGTTACAGAAGATTAGAAGAAATACACGCAACAGAAAAAAAATTAGCCTGCAATGTTTCCAAAGCAGAATGGTAATTACGAGGCAAGCACAAGTTCACGACTGCGGCTGCACACTTGATGAACGCCATACTTCATGCCACTCAGTTTGCAGTCAAGTGCTCTCCAAGTATTTGTACTTTTTTGGCTAGAAAATAGTTAGCTGCTCATCATTGAAAACAAAAGGGAGATGTTGGAAGTAGACAACATGGGAAATTTGCAATGGAGGAAAAACTAAACTTGAGATTTTAAATATGAAACATTTTATAATCAATAGATGTTAATTTGACTTCGCATTGGAGATCCTAATTTTTATACTAGATTTGCCCTACTCCAAGGGTGTTGTTTATATATATACACACTGTATTTCTCAGGGCAAAACCTGGTACCAACGCAAAGCCAAATAGCGTGACTGATTTATTGTAGTTCCTGCTGCTGCATTGGATTCAGGCCAGATACCTACATGTAAGCCTGGTAAAACTCGGCAGTCAAGTAAGACACTACACTCTACACTAGTCGAGGGTGTAGCAAGCATGTGTGATTTTTAGCAACCCTCAGACTCAAACTACAGAGGGAATACACTGTTAGGGCTAAACCCAGTCTGTGAAAAAATACCTGTTGATTAAAGTACTTGGTATATACATTCTGTAAGAATTTTTAGAACAATTTCGCCAGCTGCACTATTTTAGTTAAGTATTTCCATCACAGATCACTTAGCATGAAGTCACATGGTTTTGTACCAAATACATGTAGCTGTTCAAGTGTTCAGAGGTGGCTTTTTTGTCAGAATTACGCAATGTTTGCTGCAATCTCCAAAATGCATGCTACCCATTTAAAAGCAATGTGAACAAGGATAGAGGGTTGCTCTGAAAGAAATGGGTTAGGCTGCAGCAAGAATAAACCCCGAACTGTGGTTGTCTTTGTGTTCATGATTTTGGTAGTGTACGGCGTTTTGTTTTTTCTTTAGAGACGCTTCACTCTGTGCAAACCTCTATAATGTAAAGGTACATCTGATATATCTATATTATAAGCATCCGGTCACTAGCATCACATTTCAACTCAGAAGCAGGAACATCACAGGCATATCATAGAGCTGCAAACCCGGTTTGTAGCTCTATGGGCATATACTGTATATGTACGTGTATTTTGACACCAGGACATGTACGGATGATGACACACTTTGTTCATTTGTGTGCTTTTCAATTGTGCTCCTCAATGGACCATTGGCTGCTATAGAAAAGTACACCAGTAAACTAAGTGTGGTGTCACTGGTGCAACAAAGGCCTTTCGTTAAAAGCCACGGACGTTTATGTATGGATTTCCATCAAACCACTGATGCAAACAATACAGAATTTTTCAAACCTCTGCGTTCTGGTCACGACTGCAGGACTGAATGGGCTTTCAATCTACTCTATAATTCATGGAGGAAAATCTTTTTTTCAAGATGTATTTGAATGAAATCTTGTTGACTATTGTTATGTCCACCATGACTGTGTTCTTAATTTAAACTCAATAGGCCACAATTAAAATCTGAAATGGAGAAAATTATGTGTACTTTCGCCAATTGAGTCTTTAATGTCATGGCTTCAGATGTAAAATTGTACACTTTTTATAAATCAGACATACATGTAGCCTACCCCAGAAACCATTAGGTGGGAAAAGTCGGTGTCCCTCTTGCACAGTTTTAATTTCAAAGCCAATTTTACTGGGAAAAACCTTCATCGCATGAAAGCTGTAACGAAATTGGCAGTTGTCCTCGAGGAATCCGCTTTGCCAGTGTACATGTGCAGTGAACATTTGTCCACGCGGAACAAAAAGCAAAACCCTTCGAAGTAGTGGGTGTCACAGCAAAATGAAAGTAAAATGTGTTTTTGCATTATGTAAATGATATTCAGACTTACATGTAGAGACAATTATCAACTTACTTACAGTCAGGACAGGAATTCCACGCCACACTCATAACATGCAGAAACTCACAGGGTTCACAGGTACAAGAATTCCGTCCGTGCTTCTCCTGGCAAAACCAACCTTAGTGAAGCTCTGCCCGTTACCGGGCAAAGGTCAAATAATAAAAGCATAGCACTTCTAACTTGGTTCAGTAAATATACACCAACAAAGGTATCAAGTGCAACAGCGTATATTTTATTGTTTACTTTATCATGAGTATAAATACACTCATATTCTCTAATTTAATTAGTTATTAAATTTGATATTTCGGTGAAGCCTTAAGACCATCTCGTTTGCCGCCATTTCTCATTCCACAAAATGAATTTCATCATGTCCATTTTAAAATAGCTGAACTTAGCTTTACCATGGAGGTGTGTTCCTTCCTCCATGGCTTTACAATGCATGGCCCGATTATAAAAATCTTAATCTGGATGTAGTAAAAAAATTATAGCTTCAGTTAAAATTGCATAAACAATGCAATAAAACCAGCACACCTAGCCCCCTTTGGACGTTTAAGGAAACATATTTTCCTTTCTTCCAATTTCTCATTTTGCCCTAAACCAGTTATGAAATAATTTTGGAAAAGGAATTCTCGTAAGAAATATTCCCATTAATAAGTTTGATTTTACTTTGACTTGTGGCACCAGGTGCAGATCCAGGGGGGCCCAGACCAAATTATAAATATCAAAAAGGTAAGGGAAAAAAAAGGAAAAAATGATAAAAAAGAACTAAGGTAAATGTTAAAAAACATAGCATCTCACAGATTGTGTCACAGATAGGAGACTACAGTCTGCCAAAACGAGACATTAAAAAAATCTCAGGCCTGACAACCCTGAAAAAATTCCCGGCTCCGCCCCTGGGCACCTCACCCCTTGTAAGGCTTTATAAGCTAATGGGCAGCAATATCACTGAATATCATAATCACAATAAAGCATACGATGTTTAACTTGCTTTTGGTGTATAATGTAGCCTAATTAATGGATCTGTTGTCTGTGGACAAGAAGTACAAAGTCAAGGTAATGTGTTCAGAAAACCTCTTGAACCATAGTGGGTGAATACCCATATGACTGGGTCAGATACAAACTTGTCCCAAATAAATTTTGTTCTTGGGTTTTAACAATTCACGACAACAAGCAACATTTATTAGAGCATTAAAATTCACAAAATTGTTGCAACTTGAAATTCTTTTTGATGGAATGGGTATTAAGTAACGTCCATGACGGTTCAGTCGTCATGGCCCTTATTTCATCACCACTTACTGTACAACCAATCAGACTTGACAACAACAGGTGGTAAAATCAGGGATCTGGCAACTATACCGTCATTCATTTCTGGTGATATGTCAGGCAGGGCAGCTATGCGGACCTTATGAGCTTTGAACCTTTTTTATGGTGAAGGTGGCAAGTCGGTTGTAAAGGTTTGCGGTAGCACCATGCAAGGATATCATTTTTATGAGTTTGTGTGGTTCTGAAAAGAGCCGGTATTCAGTGTCTATGGACCTTGCTCCAGTGTAGTGTACCATAAATGATATGTGACATTTTTACAATAAACTTTAATAGCCTTTCTAAGGGAAAAAGGGGTATGAAATAGACCACAAAATTGCTTTTCATTATTTTCCACTGCCACAAATATTTTTCTTAGAAAAGAGGCGGGGAGGGTACATTTCCCCCTCCCCTGTGCATTGTTTTCTCCATCTGCAAGGTTTACTGTGAACTACTGTAGTTTACAATTACTGTAAGTTTTTCACAAATGCCCTTTTTAGACAGTAGACGGAAAGGAAGACATGTAGAATGACATAAGTATATGCAAATCCTAAATATCTATACTTTATTCTATCAATTCTTTTGCAATTTGATTTTTCAACTTCCCAGCCACGTATCTTCAATGTGATATGCATATGACGCAAGTCGTTTTTTTCCATCTGCACTTCTGGACGGCAGGAGCAGACTGAACAGAGCCCTCTATTGCTGTCGCACACAGCCTTTACATAGATGGACACTATGCAGATCCTTTTTCGAGTAAACCATTAAATGATGAGCTGCCTGGCTTGTTTGTTCTGATTTGGCAAAACACAAACTTAGACCATACAGTATTCTGCTGTCACAAACTTTGTGGAGTCAACATTTCAGTGTGTTTGAGTACTACCCTCTGCGCTTACTCCGGTAAGCGGGACTGTGTTTGATGTAACTGTTGTCGGTGGATGCACTTGCTTGGGCCTGACCAAAGTGACTGACCCACTAAGCTAGTTACTTGGGGAAGTATCCCAAAATGCAATGGAAAAAAAAAAAGGCGGCTTAGTTTTACGATGCGGAGTGTTGATGCAGTTGCAAATACTTCATTAACAAATTGATGGCTTTAAAGAAATGATATGAAATAAATGCCAGATATGTGTGCGTGCTGAGGTCTGTCGCATAAGTGTTACAACTTTTATTTCTTTGTGACCTTTGGGTCCAGAGATTACATCCAAAACAAGAACCCTTGATCATTTATTTATGACATGTTGCACATGCTCGCCTAAGCTTCTGACTTCACAGGTAAGAGTGAGGGAAGAAATCAAACACTGCTTGTGAAGAGTACATACATGTATAAAATATGTAATGAGTTGCCTTGTGCTTGGCACTGACCAATCAGACCACAGGTGATATTACACAGTAACCAATGAAATTCCATGAAGTGTAGACTTGCTGTCTGTCCCCTCTTGCATAGGTTAGGACACGAAGATTACGTCACCAAGGTTAGGTCACCATTTTACAGCATCTGGCTAACACTTGTTACACTCTAATGACTCAGTGACGGTTGTGTGATTTATTTTGTCTTCAGGAAATCTTCATAATTGCTTAAAACAATCACTCAATTTCGCTGGTGTAAAGGTAGATGAGGTTGGAGGGTCAAAAAGCTTGTTCTTACAAAGTAGTTATTTAAAGCAGTCTTTGCTAGGTGGGACTCAATGCTCTTTTTGCAAAGTCAGATTCCAAGTTCTCTCCTGCAAAGTCGGCCGCCAAGCACTCTTGGATTTCAATCATAGATTGGTTTGCCAGGTATCCTGCAGGCAGAATGTATGTGTTCGCTGTTCCCATTCCAGATGGTCAGGATTTATTGGTTCTTTTAATGTCCTTTCAGTGAATGACACATTTCCTGCCGCATCAACAAGGATTACAGTTGTGGTTCTAAGACAGTGGAAAATAAAATAGAATTCTTAAAAAATCCCAAAAACCAATGACTGATGTTTTTTAAGGTCTTTCTATTCTCAAAAGAAAGTACAAATGTGCTATATTCTAAACATTTCATATGTCTGTTATCAGACTTTCACCAGCAAAACATCTTAAATGTAATGACAAATAGCGCACCTTGTCCCATATGTATTAGATTTGATGAAAACCAGTTCCCTGAGCAATTCTCTGAATTTTGGAATGTCCATGTCCTCTTTGGAAATGTCTGAACTGGATACGAGGCTGAAACCAAAACATACAACACTGTCAAAATTATTATGTATCTCTCATTGCTAGTCTCAACAGTCCACGGACCTGTTCTTGTCAATGACGGGCAACATAAGCCAAATGCCACAAGAAAGGCAGGCCCAAAAGCTACTGATTGGCAAAGGCCAAATCAACACATAAAAAAACTGATACGTTCATTTTGTGAGGTGATCTTTGAGCCAGATGGTGCTTTTTGAAATATGGAGCCTCTAATACACGCTCTTTGCATTGCTTCACAGGTGTGTTTGTTTCACACCGATCTGGATCTTGATCAGTGATCCAAGGACAGGGTTCAGGTGTCAGTGAACCAGCATTAGATCACCGAATCGCAACCAGGATCTTGATCAGTGATCCAAGGACAGGGTTCAGGTGTCAGTGAACCAGCATTGGATCACCAAATCGCAACCAGGATCTTGATCAGTGATCCAAGGTCAGGGTTCAGGTGTCAGTGAACCAGCACTGGATCACCGAATCGCAACCAGGATCTTGATCAGTGATCCAAGGTCACGGTTCAGGTGTCAGTGAACCAGCATTGGATCACCGAATCGCAACCAGGATCTTGATCAGTGATCCAAGGACAGGGTTCAGGTGTCAGTGAACCAGCATTGGATCACCGAATCGCAACCAGGATCTTGATCAGTGATCCAAGGTCAGGGTTCTGGTGTCAGTGAACCAGCATTGGATCACCAATTGTGATCTGGATCTCGATGACTTATATCTGTGCATGGTTTTTTGGATATTTTGGTGGTTTCAAGGCTGATCAACTCTTTCCTACAGAAAGGAACACAGGCTAAAATATTTGAATGTTGCCAAGAACATCCAAGTAGGAATGTATACAAAATGAAGCATCCATACTTACGGTACGTCACGCGACATCATCATCAGTAACTCTTCAGTCAACTTGCCTCTGTCAAGGCTTGATCTGGGGATGATTTTCTCAAATTCTGTTTTCACGTAATCTGTCTTTAGCCACGATGTTCTGATTGTGTGGTTTGAAAATGCATGAATCCCTGTAATAGAGGAGACAGAATGTAAGGTACGTTTTGCTCTAGACATGATCATGTTCACACCGTAAACGCCCAGTATTCAACAGCTAATAAAAATCCTGTTCAACGTTGTGCAAAAGAAAGGAACCTGTGATAAACAGGAACAAGCATTGCCACCTACCTGGCTTCAACTTGATGGGATCCATACGTTCTGGAGTGTAGTTTGTGAAGTAGTTGGCATCAATGCCTCCACTTTTCCTGAAGAGCACATCATGAATGAAATAAGCACCTCCGAAACACAACTTTCTGTCACCCACTCTTGGGGTAAGAGAAAACTGTACTACATTAGCATTCATGTCTTTCAACAGTAACACTTGTCATTCGTGTCCTTCAACAGTAACACTTGTCATTCCTGTCCTTCAACAG
>NW_019091495.1:555869-569937 GCF_001949145.1 Acanthaster planci
GGAATTAGTGGACTGCACCCAGCGGGTACGACGACGCGCGCAGCTGGGCGACGAGCTAGCCAATGAGTCCATTAACCAGACAGGCGCCCGGTTGTACGTGCGACCTGTTAATGTTTTGGGCAGCGGTTATTGAGTGCGTAAAAGCGGTTTGACCATGGTTTGATTACTAAGTTGTGGTATCATAAAAAACTAAGTCATGGGCACATGCAGTTTACTCGATACAATAAAAAAAATCCTCGAAAATCACATTTATCATTTTAAAACCCCAATTTTTGTTTTTAGTTGGTGTTCAACACATGACGTGGCCCTGAGGGTAAACTGTACATGAGCTAGATAAAAAACTAAAGATATTTAACATTCACCGAAAAAACAAAATTATACAAGACAGCATATTACATCAAAATTAAAAAGGAAACTGGATGTAAATACACATCAAATCACCACTGCTACAGAGCAAACACTACAATAACATGCCAGTTACACGTTTAAAAATGTACAATTAGATTAAAAAGAGCAAACAGAGTGGAAATGCTAAAAGATTAAAGTATAAAAATAAATCAATCCATCAATAAGTACTGTACATCTACCTTCTGAGAAACCGGAATGACTCACTGCTACAGGACCAGCTTAATTTCTTTGCATGCCTTGCAGAGTATTTCAAATCAGCTTAATTGAATACTAATGCTTATTGCACCCTACAGGGATAACTACAGTTGCATACATGTACAATTACATGTACAATTACAATATAAATGCTATACATCATTACAGCTCAGAGGATGGCAAAATTAGGCTTTATATTAATAAGAGAATTACGGATGCTTGGAATGAAACTGAGTCCAAGCTACTCCACAAAAGGGTCGAAATACTATGCAAAGTAATAGGCCTACGTGTAATATTCTTGAACCACTTGATATTAAACTAAAAAACAGGACAGTAACTTTGAAATGTGAGTCTGTATCAAAAATAAATCTCTCTTTTAAAAAGACAGAAAAGGAAGACAAACAAGCAAGCGAGCGAACAAGCAGAACGACACCTACAAGACTGTATACCCACTGACGCGGGATACTGTTTCAATAAACGGACATCTCCTTGGGAGATACCCAATTATTGGAACAGTTGTAGCATTAATCTTGGGATATTAGACAGAATTAACTCGCTATAACATATTCTCCCATTATTTTACTTCTGAGTTCGCCGAAAATCAGATTTTGCATTCTCAAATAAGCCATCATAAAGGGTCTCTGCAATGCAATTTTGTTTTACTACGCAATCAGTCTGCTCCAATTCATTTTTACGTCCGTTGCAAACATTTTGTACAACTGCTTTGGAATATTTTCCCAGGACCTTTATTGCAGAACTGGGAAATTGTGAATAAAATGTTGCTGATGCGAGGAAAACCACAGGCTTAGTTTAGAGACACTTAGTTTTTAGACACTTTGAGTAACAAATTTTAACAATTTGAATTCAGCAGACGTTGTCAAAAACAACTCCTCCTAAAAACTGGGCTTTTAGTTGCCAATGTACCAACATGCTCACAATTCAGAAATGTTCTTAACTTTTTCTAGACACCTGTATTCTTTTACATAAAAATCTCCACTTGCTGCACAGCTTTGGTCATGATCCAAAAATAGAAAGTGCACCGTAAAAATAACGTCACGCTATATGTTTGTCACCCACTATTGTATTGCTACTGGCTAATAAGGCTGTGTCTCAATACTTAGGCTGCGGCTTGAAATTAAACACGAGTCTAGGGCAGTAGCCAAAACCACTGGACAGTTCACTGTAGGGAGAATGTATGTGTCCGTTGTTCCCATTCGGGATGGTCAGGATTAATCGGTTCTTTCAACGTCTTCTCGATGAAAGACACGTTTCCTACTGCATCAACCAGGATAACAGTCATAGACCTGGAAGAATATGCATGAGAAATCGCAAGAAAAAGTAAGGAATTATGTTCTTTAAATTCTAAACAAGTCATATTTACTGCCCTCGAAATCCTGAACTTGTTTTGATGGATTCGTTGCTGGGGCAACAATATCACTGTTCAGCATGTGGACTGACACCACCACATAACGTAATGTGTGTATACAGTATACACTGTCTGTCGTCAGGTTACCCCCCCCACACACCCCTCCCTCAGATTGACACGCCCCACTGGTTTTCCAGCACCCAAGCGACTTTAGTTGGATCCGGAGTTAGCATCCTCTCCACACCTCATTCCTGGCCTATTTGCGTGGTTGCACTCTGAAGAATACTTGTTCATCTCTATGGTGAACTTTAAGTGCCATGTAAAGTTATAAGATCTATTTTATAACAGTCATGTGCCACACGTTTGTCTATACGATCAGCTTAAAACTCAGAACCTGTCACATTTATATTACAGAACGGTCGCAACATTTTGATGCAGAAAGTTCAGTCCTGTCTTCTCACAATACATACCTTGTTCCACACGTGTTCGATTTGATAAACACCAATTCAGTCAGCACTTCTTTGAACTTCAAGATGTCCATGTTTTCTCTTGATATATCTGCATCAGATGTAAATCTAATACAAGCAAAATACAAACACGAAATTACTTCCATAAGCCTCTTACAGGCCTATATACCTGGTCAAAGTTTCTATTCGCCTTTGTAGTCAAGGGACCATTGGAATTTAGGCGAGGCATCCTGACAAACACGAAGGGAAAAATTGAAAGGGTAAGCGCTCGATTGAGGCGCTCTAAGGATTAAAACTGTCTTAGCAATCATTTTTATCAAAATGTTAGCAGCACCTGACACACACGCACACACCCCGACCCATCGTGACACATGCGTGTCCCGCGTGGACGGGGGGGGGGTGCTGGGGCCCCGGTGTTGTTGCCAAGTTGGGGTAGGTTAACTACAACAACATTTTAAAAACAGTACTACCATCTTGTTGGGGGGGGGAGTCGAGGCTTCTATCTGCACAGATGACTATAATTGTCATGGGGGGAAAATCCATTGAAAAATCACACAAGTCAATACATACAATCATATCTGAATGACAATGCACTTAAGAATAAACTCAACTGATGTACATGATAAAAATGGAGTGTTAAATCCAACATTAGGCCTGCATGACTGTGTGCCGTCTGTGATACGTTGAAAGTGACATGTTGAATCAAGCATTTGAAATGCTCAGTCCAGTATTTGAAGTGTCAAATCCTTTTTTCAATTTGTTACTTGTTAACATTAGACACGTGGATACTGTGACGCCGCGCCCTCCGACGAAGGCGAGGGCGCCCTCCTCGAGCCGCGGCGCGTCGGACGGCACGCCGGATAGTGCCTGAGCGGCTACTAGGGACGAGTCCGTTGGGACCGAAGTATACCGGTACCGTCCCCCAAGAAAGTTTGTCTTCGTCGAGATGATGGCTTATCTGATTGGTCGAAACTTAATGACGTAACCCGGACAGACACGGCTTGAAATAAACTTCGCCTGGACACCTGACTATATACAACAATTAATAAGCGGCTGGTTTATTCATCAACACACTCAATCAATATACCAGCAGAGGGTGCTATTGACGGGGGAGACTGTGTGATTATACGTGACTGGACTTCGCCCAAAACAGCGAACACCACAATTTTTAATTGTGGGCACCCAGTGCCGAATCAGGGACTTTAGCAAGTCTACGGGGCTTACGTGTCAGGGCTGTGCTACACACAACTCACGTCATGAGATAGCAATCCGCGGCCGCCCTAGCATCGGCCGCAAGCTCCTATCAGGAACTATACCGCACCACCAATCAGCCCCTCAACCTACCGAGCCCCTCAACGACACACGCACTACTCGGGATTTAGGCACAGTCACACTAGGATAGGTGACTTTAACCCTTTCATAGGATTCTCGACCCTAACCTCAGGTTCAACCCTTCATCAGGGCGACTAAATCTTACGCCTTGCCTGTATAGCGCCTGCGCGCGCCTTTTATAGCCTTCGCGCTGCTGTGACCACGCCCGTGCACGCGCTCACGTGACCAAGCAGTGACTTTCGCTACCCTATCGTACAACGTACAAGGCGGAGCCTATGCGCCGCGCTCGCTTAGCTTAATACACAGCTATGCGCGCCTAGCATCTGCCTCTGTTATTTTACTGGGCAGAGCACGTGCCGCACCTAGTGACTAGCGCCCTCTGTCGCGTCACAATACTAAACTTGTCTTTCATCATTTGCCTGCCCACACTGACGTATTTCAATTCTCTACCCCTTGGCATTTCGCTCGTATTTGGAGCACCTTGACTAGTGACTTGGCTAATAATCTGATATGCGCCTCTCTCCGTCAGTTTTTGAGTGAGCCGAAGGACCACTTTGCTGGCTAGGCTCTCTTTTTGACCCATTGCCATATTTTTTATCTTAATGATTAGTATTTCTTGCGCTCTTTCTTGCCTTAGTTTTCTATCTGGATTTTGGGAGACATGCGCCTTTTGGCGACAGTTTATTTTTAAACTTTTATGTTCTCCTGGGCGGCCCGCTGCGTCTTGTGATTGTCTAGTTGCATGTTCAGTTGCCCCGAATAAATATTATCATTTTTATTATACATCCGAATAGGACATTCAACAATGTACGTGTTATTAATGCATACGTTTCCCTTGAAATTGTTAAATCAGCATTAAACACATCCTTATATATGCTTGATGTAAATTTAAAATGCTAGATTTGATATAAAATGCTAAAATGCTGTGTTCGAAAATATTACACTTTGGTTACGTAAGTGTAAGATTTTATTCAATTTTCCTCGATTTTGAGCATGTACGATGGAGCATCTACTCACGGTATGTCACGCGCCATCATTGCCAGTAGCTCTTCAGTCAATTCGTACTTGGTAAGATTCGATGATTTGAGAATTATTTTCTCAAATTCTGCTTTCACGTGATCTGTCTTTGGCCATGATGTATCGTGTATGGTGTGGTTTGAAAATGCATGTATGCCTGAAAAAAAAAAGATTCTGGAATAAATCTGGGCCGTCCCTAATTCTGTCCGTGCTGAATTTAAAAATATCAAACAGTGAGAATTGTATATTGTAATAGATTATTTCGTTCAAAGCATCATGTAATTGTTAGGGTGTCTAACGAAAATAGTACTTGCGCATGGATGAGGTGGCCATGACGATTTAGAGACAAATAGTTATAGAGTACAGCACCCACCTGGTTTCAGTTTGATAGGATGCGTCGTCTCCGGACCGTAATTTGTGTAGTAGTTGGCATCAATGCTTCTATTTTTCCTATAGGTGATAAAGGCCGCAGTTAGGCTTATACAGCACTTTAAACATGCCTCCAGTGTAATTTTCTGTCCTGTATGTCAGTGGCAAAAGCTGGGCTCCGAACACTTCATCCCAAAACACTGGTTTGATGAACTGCCGAAAAACTGAAATCTGCGCCACTAACATTGACATAAAAACGCTATGTTCTTCTGACATACAGAGTTATACCTTTAACACTCATTCGAGGTTTTCTATATTAACTGACGTAACTGACCTACTGATGACGTCCATACACCCTGCACAATTTATCCCGCATGTCTTTGAGCGCATGACTTCATAGTATTCTGAGTCGTTATGGTATGTCTTAACACACCAGAGAACCAAATCAAGAAGAGACCAAATGACAGCCTTGCAATTTTATGTTTTTGTTTTGTTTTAAGCACTCGACTGCTTCATCCTTTCGCAATTTATAATTAGTAATAATTTAATCCGTAATTACATGCACTTGTTTTTGCAAGCGTATATATTCAGTGGTTTTTAGTTTCGTTCAAATAGAATTGGTTTTCTTTAAAATGGCGACAACTGGCTCGTTGTTATTCACGTTAAAATCTTTAATTTCTTCCTGGGAAAGACGTGTTTTATGACACTTACTTTGCTCATGAGTTTAGGGATCATACTTACATAGCCTGACTATGCTTACCTGAATTCTACAGTTATGAGATTGAAGCCGTTGTATAAATCTCGCTCATTTACCACACCTTGGAGGTAAGTCTGGCCGTCCCGGCTATGTTGGAGAAACTTTGTCACAAGGAAACCTGAACAAAGATGTGGAAAGCTGTCAAAGAATTGAGGGGTATATTCAATGAACGAAAATGTTTCAAATATTTCAGTCAAAAACTAAAGATTTCGCCTTAATCCGATCCTTTTCCCTACATTGTTTAGCCATTGCGAACCAAACTGCGGTGTCCCCATTATTCCTAAAGATTTCTTAAAACAAAGCGCTAATCAAGCAATAAAACTCTCGGTAAATAAAATTATGAAATCATTCTAAAAGGGCATTTTCACCACTGGTCACATTCCTCCAACACCACAAGGTGAGCGTTCAGCCTCCCTTCTCTCGAATCGTTTAATTTATGATAGAAACCCTGTCTATGTGTATGTTATTTCGTTACACAAATGGTTTTGAAAGCTTTTTCACACAGAGCAGCGGCATTGCTCAGGTGTATTAGGCATTGTGCATTTCGGTAAATGCACCAAATCTTCCAAAGAAATAAACTTATACATGTAACACCTGGATATTGCAATTGGGGCATTCAAGATTGACCAGCGGTGATCTCAATTGGCGATTGCAGCCATCATTAATTTTAAAAAAAAAACACCTGTATATAAATAAATTAGTTGAACTGTTGAGTAATCGAAAAATTAAACGACAGAGCTCAGTGAAACATTTTAACAAAACAAAAACAGGTTAAAAACAAAACAACCAAAACAAAAGAAGAAAACAAAACAGCACTGGTTTTTGGGGCAAATTGACTATGAAAAGTGGACAGAAATTTGTTGAAGTTGCCCCATTTAAAAAGTGCAATCAGAAGGTCGAACTTATATACTCATGCCGCTTGCCTCAAACGCGTGATATTTAACGATGACAATAATTCATGCATGCCGCAGAACGGAATTTGGAGGATAGAGTAACGAGCAAAGATTTATAATAAACTCAATTTTACAGGAAGAATCTGAATCAGGGACAATTTAATCCCCAATAGTCTTGCCAAAGAAAAAGGCACGAGATCTGCGAAACGTAATTTGTGCAACCGTAAAACGTTAAGTTTATCTGACTTACGAAGCCAATCATTTTTTTCTGCTGCGATGGTTCCAATAAATCGTTGTAAAATTGAATTCTTAGTATTCCCAAAGTTGGAAACGTTTCAATTTTTTTTCAGAATGACATAAAAAAAGAAAAACAATCCTTTATTGGCCTTCGTATACACAGCGGAAATTAAGCAAATTATACGAACTTTTATTGAATCTTGAAATTTACTAAATCTCGATTCGACCCCCGACATCTTAAAGGAGATCAACCAACTTAGCCGCATGACACTCTCCCTGATTTGGTTTGTATTCTGACAGTTGGTATAAAGATTGATACGTATAGCGCTACCTCTCCCTTTAGCATCAGGGTTAATACCGTCCGGTTGAATGATGTTCAGAAGCATTGCTAGCCTTCCTGATCGACTCATCCCTAGCCACGTCCCACCCTCCTTTCCTTCCCGCATATCTTGACCTGCCAACCAAAACGTAAGCGTTCTGTCTGAAAATGAGTTTGGAAAAATTGGAAGCAGAATTAGACTACGGATCTAGTTCAAGACTCTAGTCTAAGACGACGTGAAACACCGATCCTTCATGTGCAAGATCCTTAACGACCGACGAAGGTAAGCACCTTCATGTATTACTAAAATTGTGAAACTTGATGCTTCTCCAGGATGAAGAAATCCAACCTACCGTGCCATTGATGTCAGGCGCAATTGGGGACTTTAGAGGAATCAGAAATCTCACCAAGATAGGCGATTAACAGAGCGTTTACACGGTCCTCAGATCTATCTTTTCCTGATCTTTCCTTCAACACGTTTATGCTTGTGATTCTTGCTTTCGACTTATCACTCGAGAATATGCAAATAGGTTGTATTAATTTTTAAATCCCACACTTTTAGCAGTTCTTATGGTTTCTCATGCAAGTTACAGTCGAAACTCATTTTATCAAAGTTTTTAAAATATCGAAACATTCCTGTATCTTACCACTAATGATTTCATGATTCCTGTCCCAGAACTCAGACGCCTTGGTGGGCCTTCCATAAAACTCATCGCGATTGAAGGCGAGTATGAGCCGATATCCCCTCTCCTCGGGTTCTGGGTTCAGCATGAAGACTGTCAAGCACATGACCTCTCTATTTCTCTGTAACTGGGTCACGTTATAAGGGATGAGTAAATTACACTCCGTCAGTCACAATCTGTAGAAGGAACCTCTTTTTTGAAAAATAAGAGAAAGACGATTTTTTGTCAATGTCATTCCCCTTTCTTCGAAAAGCGTGTACAACCCCGCAAAATCTAGCCTCACCCCTGACAAATGCCAGAAAAGGTCACACAGAAAAATGTCTCAATTTTCAACCTCTTCCAAATACGTTGCCCCCCCCACTGATCCATCCATGACCATCTCGCTGAAAACCGGTCTATCTCGTTAACATCTGTGATATAGCTTGAGTACATGATCTGCAGGCAAATCATAGCACAGAGTTAAAAAAAATAATATGCTGACACACCTAAACCATAGATTCCGCAGTGGTTCTTGGATCTTTCGGAAGTATTTGACCTCATATCCTGAAAACTCCATAATAGGATACACAGTTATGCGGAAAAGCCCTATGCTCTGTTGCAGACAGACCAAACATCTCGCTGCACCAAAGGGATACTACACCAGTGGCTTACGTGCTGCCTCACGCAGTGTAACATGAAAGTCGTACTGGAAGGTGTAGCGTCAGAGTACCAGTTGGCTCTGGAGTTACCAAGGAACAGTGTTGGGACCACGTGTGCCCCTCTACGACTCTCAGACAGTGTTACATCCCAGGTTCACCCTTTGCATATGACTGTGTGCTGTGCCGCAAAGTCAACTCGAGGAATGACCACATCACTTTACAGAAAGGCTTAGAAAACCTGGGCTCATCAGCGGGGAATGCACTTCAGCGTCAATGAACGCCCAGAAAACAAGATAGAATAATACGACCAAGACAGATTGATGGTTCACCCTCACCATTACATGAAAAGCTCCATCGCCGTCAACTCCTAGTGCTTCAAGTTATCCTGGTGCAACACAGACCAACTTATAAACTCATCCTTTAACAGAACAATTATGGACTGGAACCATCTCGAGGAGAACCTTAAGGTTTAAACTACTTTCGGTTAAGGACCTCACTTGGTGTAATACCTGGGCGTGCATCCTCTCTGTTGTGTAAAATTTTAAAACTGAGTTACCCATACAAATAAAGATTTAGCCTTGGTTGCATTATTTACCCTTGGTGGCATTATTTAGCTTTTTGTGTCATTGCTGAAGCCTTGTGGCATTAGTCATCCTTGGTGGCATTAGTGAGCCTTAGCGGCATTATCTAGCCTTGCGTCATAATTGAGCATTGTGGAATTATTGAGCCTTGGTGGCATTATTTACCCCTGGTGGCATTATTTAGCTTTTTGTGTCATTGCTGAAGCCTTGTGGCATTAGTCAGCCTTGGTGGCATTATCTAGCCTTGCGTCATTATTGAGCATTGTGGCATTATTTACCCCTGGTGGCATTATTTAGCTTTTTGTGTCATTGCTGAAGCCTTGTGGCATTATTGAGCCTCGGTGGCATTATTTAGCCTTAATGACGTATATTTTGCCTTGACACCGTATTTTGAAGTTGGCCTGGTGATATATCGAGATTTGTCTTAATGGTCTTTTTGTTCTTGTTTTAATTGTGCCACAATATTGGTCGATTTGCCATAGTGTTGTATTGAGTGAATTTTTTAGCCCCCCCCCCAAAAAAAATCGGGCTTCAAGTCACGGGCTTAATCCAAAAGTGGTGATGCAGTTTTTTCCCCCTCTTTTTTTACTTAGAAGTGATGTAAATACACATAGGCCTATACTTTAGAGCGCACGGCCTTTTTACTATGAAAAGTGTGAATTAAACAACTTTGAATGAATAAAAAGACTATTAGATATGACGGCAATGATTTCAGTCATCTCACTCAAACATGAGGCTTCTATTCTCATGAGGTAAATGATGTACTGGGCACACTTTTTTCTGTTTTAGCTTATAAGAAATAAGTTGAATATAAAATATTGGGGAAAAATTAAGCTCCGAAAATAAAATCTCCTCTCACTCTAATCTACCTTTGTTCTTGTCAAGTAACGATGCATAAGTCGTTATAATGTATGGTTGTCATAACGCGATGTCTATCACCACTGCATGTACTACATGCGTATGTACCGCCACTGCCTCACCGACGATACCGTGCACGATATGGGGCCGATGAGTACCCCCGACATGCCCAATCCCTATACACACTGTAGACCATTGTTACATTACACATCCCCCAGAAGTCTGTAAAGAATTCCTGAGATTCCGATCGAACAGTGACCAACACAAGGGGGGGGGGTTCTATCCATCATATGTCCATATGTCACCGACACTGAAATAGACTGGCCCCTCACGGTTTGTTGCTTAAAAGCGTTTCCAATTTGTATACGTAAGCAGGACGTAAGACCACTTCATTTGTCTGGTTCACAGACATGGGCCCTGGTCCGAATCGGTGGGAATTACACCGAGTATCTGGCAGCATCCACAGCCAGTTCCCATAGAATTATGCATAATATTAAGCCGCAGCCAACCGATTCAGACACGCCCTTCGTGTAAAGATACACGAATAACGTCACCTGATGCACCAGAATACACCAGAGGTAAAAAAGTTGTTGGAAGTTGGTGCATTTAGCAGGCAACGCAAGTCTTCTGGTGATATGCAATCCGGTGCATTTAGCAGGCTTGGTGTTTGGTGTACCTTAGGTTTTCTGGTGTATTCGGCAGGGTCTGACAAAGTATACACAAGCAAATCTGTTGCCCTTAAGAAGTGTATTTTTTGGAGTTGCTTGTCTATTACCTTTTGCTAAGTATGTATCGCTAGTGTATGTATTGCAAAGTTGCTTGGGGGAGACACATAATATATGTATTGCATTTTGTGGGCATCACAATTTATTTCAATATACATAATCCAAGGTTGGACAACTGCACTGTATTCAGCAAGGGTAAGTACAAATATTATGCATAATGTAATTTTTAAAACACAATGTTTATGTATACGTAAGTATTACCCAAACGTAAGTATATGCATATGAAACGGTAAGTAAAATTATTCTTTTCAAAAAACGTTTGCATTTAAATGTAAATAAAAAGAGAATATACATAAAGCACTCGAAACTGTGAACCCGTTTAACTTTGGTACCAACCACCGACAAGTTAACAACTATGTCAAATAGAAAAGTAAAAAATCTACAGCAAGGTTTGCATAGTGAGGAGAGCGAGATTTTCATGAAGATGGTGGCTGGTGGAAGGAAAAGAAAACGAGTTGAGAAATCCGAGAGTCCTCATACAATGGCGAGTGGAGGAAAGGGCAAATCAAAGGCTGGGGGCAAGGGGCTTCTTGATAAAAGATACAAGATTGCCTACCAGGAAAGAAAGAAGCAAGAGGAGAGAGATAGATCCTGAAAGAAACCCTGAGGAGAAGCTGCATTGAGGCAGACATACCAACGATACTGGACAACTTCAGAGCCAAAGTCGATGTGTCCGAGTCAGAAGACTCGGATACAAGGTAGTGGAGGAGCTGCAGGCTGAAGAAGAAAGTGATGGGTGTGTGATGGATGAAGGGAGCTAAGTGGGGCTGAAGTTTGGAGAGGATGAAGAACATGAAGAGGAGTCCATGGAAGAGGAGATTTGGGAGGAAGATGAGGATGCAGGCGAGATGGAGGCAGATGAGATGGAGGCAGATGAGTAGGTGGCAGGACCAATGAAGAAGCAGAAGACGAAGACGAGCCCTACCCCATACCAGATTCGGACAATGACCCTGACTTGCCAAGCACTGATGATGAGCTGTATGATGTCGATGAGTTTGGATGGTGTCGGTCACTGCATAAGATCACAGTGCAAGAAGTTCATGGCAGACAACCGAGTGAGCCAGCATTCAAGCGCATTGGAGCACCAGTAAAATATTTTCTGATGTTTCTCCCAGTTGCTCTGTTTGTGCAGATCACCAATTGGACAAACAGAAATATCAGAAATGCAGGCAGCCAACTCTTGACAACAGTGGATGAGGTACGAGCATGGTTTGGGATCCATATCCTGATGGGCTTCGTTCGCATCCCCCACTACCAGGACTACTGGTCACCGGAGCCACGTTACTTCAATCGCCTGATATCAACCACCATGACCAGGAGCCGCTTCGATTTTCTTAGTCAACACCTGGCCTGCTCTAACCCCACCACCAACCCTGAGCAGTATCCCCAGAAAAAGCCAGAGATGTTTACTGACAAAGCCCATCAGTATCGATGTATGGCAAAGCACCCTCTCTACCATCTGCAGCCTATTTGGGACACCGTCATTGCAAAGTGCAGGGTGAACTTCAACCTCTGCAGAAACCTGGCAAAAGATGAAGCAATGGTGAAGTGTTCAGGCTTCAAAGGCAAGGTCTGCAAGTTCTTCATGCCTTTGAAACCTACCCGGAATGGCTTCAAGTTGTATGCAATTGCAGATTCTACCACAGGCTACTTGGCAAATTTCATCGTCCCTCCATATAGGCACGGTCAGCCGGTGAAGATGAAGGACATCGCCATGATGGTAGCCACTCCATTCCCGGGGCTGTACCACCACATTTTCACTGACAAGCTGTATTCATTCCTGGAGCTTGCCCAGTGCCTCCTTCAAGGCAAGACATATCTAACTGGGGTCATCATATCCAGCAGCAAAGACCTCCCCCGTGACTTCAACAATAACCCGGATAAGAATCCAATGCATTACCTCAAGATGGAGATGCTGAACAAAATGCCACGTGACACGTTCTATTCTAGGCAAGCCGATCAGCTGACCCTTGTGGCCTGGAAAGACTCCTGAGTCACGATGCTGGTGAGCTCCGCCCACCAAGGCTACAGAGATAAGGACAGTAACCAGGTCATCAGAAAGGTGGTGGATGAGAGTGGGAAGAGAAAGAAGACTAGTGTCCCTGCATGGGAGGGGTGGATCGGGCCAACCAGCTCCGGTCCTATAACACAGGCTCCCGCAAATCACAGCACTGCTGGAAGAAGCTGCTGTATCTTCTTGTTGATGTGTGCCGTGTCAATGCATGGCTTTGCTATGCACACCATCCTGACCCCCTTTCTGGCCACATCTCATCCTTATCAGCATCAGCGGATGACTTTGGACAGCCCGATGCCAAGGTGGGGCACCATGACGCACTCCAGATTTGTGATGGCAGTAGGCAAGGGTCTCATCGGTGGCTACTCCAGAGGCAGTGCCCCTAGTCAATCCAACACTCCACCCCTTTCTGCAAGCAGTGCGCCCCTTCACCGCAGACAACGCATGCCACACAAGTACTCCAAGCAGTGTGGATGGTGCCTTAAGCACAAGACCACCAGCAGTAAGGGCAAGAGGGTGGCCGTGACACGTCATGGGTGTGTCTCACCAGTAATGTTCACCTATGCGAAGGCCCATGCTTCATCAAGTTCCACGGTGGACACCAGTAGACAACATGGCCAACCCCTAACCCATCAATCAGGCAGAGACAGTAAATGATTTGTCAAAGAAATGTTTTCCAAACAAAAAGAAAAGAAAGAGATGGTACAAAAACCCACACCAAGAAAAAATACCAAGTAAAGTTTTTCTAGAAAGGCACCACATAAAGCCAAAAATAAACAATTTTTCTGGAAAGACACCAGATGAAGAAAAACCCAAAAATAAAATGTCAGGAAAAAAAACAAGAGAAATCCACTCGCACAAAAAATTAAAATTAAAAAGAAAAATGGCAAAGCTGATACTTGGTGGTAAGACACAAAGCAGTGCACCCCAAAACTGAGCCACTAAAAAAAGTTTTACATTTACGTCCCAGCAACTAGTGCACCAGAATGCACTGGTGCAATCAGGTGCATTTAGCAGGGTAGCTAGAGGTACCGAGAGTGACATAAATTAGTTTACTGCACAATACACCAATATGCACCAGTGCATTCTGGTGCATTTAGCAGGGTACCCTTGTGAGGTTTGGTGCATTCTGGTGCATTTAGCAGGGTA
>NW_019091495.1:570581-590516 GCF_001949145.1 Acanthaster planci
AGGGTTCTTGGCAAATACCCCTTTGGGGTTAGGGAATGACGTCATCTGTTAAGAGTGCCTGACTGAAATGTATGGAGGTCTAGGGGGATTCCTTCGCCGTATATTACTCAACCCACAAATCAAAAACACGTTAAAATTACGTGGAAGCAGAATTCCTGCCGACAGAGGGCATGGGTAGCTTTGGTTACTGGATGTGTTAGCTAATAATTTGACGTGTGTATGTACTAATATTGATAAGTAATGAATATTGTATACGTACTTGGATTCCTTGTTAGGTAGTCAGTCGGTGTCCATTTGGTAAAGAGAATTTATTCTTATGTAATTCGTATTAAATTTTATTTTTAATTCGCAATTTTAACATAGGTTTTTACATAGGGCCTACACAAAGAAATTGTGCAAAATTGTCGAATGTGAGAGAGAAAACCCGGGACTGTAAGTTTTGTTTACAACGCCACGTTGTTTAGGCCTTTGTACTGATTGAGTTTACTCACTGTTTGAATTGGGAATAAGAGAATCGAAGTTTACATTAACGTTATACTTCACATTGAAATTAATGATACGAGGTCATAAAGTGCACACCCATTAGGACACTATTATCTCTGCTCATCGAGCCAAAAACATCTCTGAAATAATTTCAGCTCCCTAGAAAGTATACAGGCTGCTGATGCCATTTCGGGGGCATAAAGGCAAACGCCCAGGTATATAGGTATCCATTTCATTACTTGTATCCTCCTGGTTGGCTAACAAGTACCCAGCCGCTAAAAAGTGCACTGACCGCATGATCCGAAGTTTCAACCCTACTAGGCGGCCTAAAGTAAGCCAAACGATTCCAAATTTTTCACTATAATTTGCACGCATACGCACAAATGGCCTTGGCAGCAAGAAGTGAGAGCGGGCCTTTGAAAACGTTCACGGGTGCGAGTTTTGATCATTTTGTCTCAGGTTTTCTGGCTTTGCTCATTTTTTTTCTTCAGAAAATACTATTAAATCGTTTTTGCTATAAAACAGAACGAAAGGAGACCAGCTTAGATACAGCAACCTTGTGCGCGCAGGAAAAGTTACGATTGTAAAGTCGTTGTAGGCCTACACAGCACTAAAAATCGCACTTTGATTAGAAGTTAACAGCAAAACGATTTAATGGGATTTTCTGAAGAAAAAATGAACAAATACAGAAAACCTGAGAGAAAAATCAAAATCGCACCCCTGTACGTTTTCAATGGCCCACTCACACTTCTTGCCACCAAGGACATTTGTGCGCATACGTGCATAATTATGAATTATGAAAAAGGTCTATTACCAGCAAAGAACACTTAGATTTGTGTAAGCCAAGGGCAAGAACATTCGGCCAGTGGTCAACCTTATACATCGTAAATGGACAGATTTTTCGACGTTTGGCATGGAACTAGCCAAATATCGAAAAGTCTAAATAGCTTTTGAAATCAATTGAATTCAATTGCTTAAATGCACCCTCTTAAGTGTACTTGTGATAGAATAGCATTTGGACATGAGTTTGATTCAGTAGGATATGCGGACCATGGCCTGTATTCACAAATAATCAATTTTAAACACTGGCCCCCGTTATATTTAAGAATTTTTTTTGGGGAGGGCTTGACCCTCGTTGGGGCCCCAGATGGGTTCGCCAATGGTACGTGTTGACACACAATATACTTTGCAAATGTTGACACATAACTTGTCCAGGTTACGTACACGAACGTTATACATGTACATAATACGTGTACTTTGCATATCATTTTCCCTAGTTGCGGTGCTCTGGAAATGTCATTTGACTTGTTTAAATCCTGACATAATTTATCTTATGATGCAAGATGTCCATAATTTTAGTTAATTTACCACAGGATGAGAACCTCATAAACACAATGACGTTATTCTTACCTCCATGACTGCAGTTTACGACATTATGATAGTACTACGGGATGATGACAGTGTCATCCTTGTTGATTTACCAAGAGATGACAATATCATGAAAATGACAATATCATAAAAAGGATGTCGACATCTTGTCCGAAAAATGTTTTCATTCTGAGATAAAACATATCAGGATCTACAAGCGGGATGACATTTCCATACAGGCGAACAGAAGAATGTATCTGAGTTGGGACATCTCTTAAAAGTAGTAACACTGTAAGAAGAATTAAACCTTTGGTGGCACTGAGTGAGTAAAAATAGACGCCCATATCCGTATTGCTGGAAATGTACTTAATGTAATGTAAAAAATGTAAAAAACATAATGAACAAGTTTAACACTCAAAACGTTTCCCTTACCTGTGTTTGTTGCTGAGAGGCAGGATTTGGTACGAAAATCGGGAGAAAGACTCAGCCTAAAATGACTTCATATTTTTGTAGTCAATGGCAGTTTTTTTCGTACACCCACTGCATATTATGTTCTCGTTCTCTAAACTCATGCCCCGGCGGCCTTGGAAATATTTACTATGCAATGACCACGTTCACGTACTTGACCGAACACTTTGTTAGTCAAATCAAATACGTATGCACGCATGTCAAAAAGTAAAGCCATGGTGAAGGTGGCAAGTAAAGGCTATACAGGGGCGCCATGCAAAAATCTCTCTTTTGCGAGTGTTTGTGGTTCTGAAAAGAACCAGAGGGTCGATTATGGTCTTATAAAAGTCCAAGTGTTATTTATTATACAAGCCCTTTAGTTCTTGCACACCAAAAGGGCTTGGCACTGGTGACGTCATAATTGTGTACGAGTGCTTCTCGGTGGTACCATACTCAGTGAACCGTAGGCTAAACCTGTACTGGCTCCAGAGGAAAGTGTACATGCCAAAATATGTCATCAGTGGACAGGCTTATTGTCATGTATTGTCATCTGCAAAAAGAAAATGGCTGCCGAGAAGCGGCTTTTGGGTGCTGATGACAACTCGTTCTAGAATTTATGGCACCTCTATATCCTATTTTTATGTTTTATTAAGCGAAGCACCCCTGAAAACCGGAAAGGTTCCATTCCCGCTATGCAAATCTATAGCCAATTTTATTTCCCCTTCAATTCGCGCGCACACCCACCATAGCCGCGAGCATCCCTCTGAGCGCTACCAGGTGTTAACGCTGCGATCGAATTCGAAGGATGTTCTTTTCTGTTGCTCTTGTAACTTTCCCGGCCACAGTTATTATTAAAACATATTTGGGTTTTATTGGTGTTGAAGTCCAGCATGTAATGGACACTTCTCTAGTTGGTAAAATGGAGGTAGTGTGAGATGGGTGTGACGTAGTAGGACTTCAGTCGTCAGATGAATAATATCTTGAGTGTGAACTGGATGAGAGTGTATGGCTACCAACAAGGCCGTGTTTGTTTCACACTGTTCTAAATCACGACCAGTGACTGGTCAATGGTTTACAAACACCAAAACTCGCCTCATGGATTGTGGGAACGCGATGCAGATCCGTGTGAAACAAACAGGCCCCTAATTTTCCTGAGATCCCTTGAGTAGGCGGTGAAGATGGAGCGGTAAATCTCAATTCCGGTGCGATCGGGTCGAAAATGGGCCAAATCAGAGCCAATCTAGCAAATTTTGCAACATTTAGCGGTGATACACCTTTGCAAGACACGCCTCATTGGGAACTGCCGGAAGTTTTACTATTTTGTGACTTAGGCCTAATGTAGATTTACAACCACAAGCTGGTCATCTAAAGAAACTGATCAGTTCCCATGAATAAGAACACTGTTCTGCGTGTCTTCCATGGACGTTGGTCATTTCTGCGGATCAATATTGTGTACACAATATTGCTATCTGAGGACGAATGGAAGCGTTTGGACAAGGTCTACAATATAATGCTTCAGTAAGACAAGGAAACACTACCGGTATCTACACTGACCAATCTTACCAAACAGGCTGACAGATTTCAAGCTTGGTGGTAAAGTATTCGAATTTAGCAAGTTTTATTACCTCTTTTTCGAGGAGGTGGTAAAGCATGTGGGAAGTATATTAAGATGGACGACGACATCTTGTACATCCAGCCTAACACACTCGGGGAGCAGCAACTTGAACACCTCCGAGTGCTTCATTCATTTGGCCAACATCGGAGGGGCTAACTGGAGGTGCAGCTACATCCATGGTAGCGCGGCCATCAACCCCAAGAAGCTCAAATTCCAGTTAGACCCATTTGCCACATGCGGATGCCCCGACATAGCGTCGAAGGGATTTTTCTACCGCTACCAGAACAAATCCTTATTGATACATTCCTCCTTGATGGGCAGTATTATTTCCCTGAGAGACAGTGCTTCAGCAACAACTTTTACTGACATCAATCAGACCGATTTAAAAGCCATCTTGGAAAGCGAACTTGTGAGCAAAGACGGGGATGAAATTTGGTGGTCAAAGACGAACACAAGGAGAGTCAAACAACCTAGTTTAGTGGCAGGAAAATCCTTTGTCTTGCACTTCAGCTATCGTACAACTCCTGAGTAAATGCTGTGAACAGGCTATCCTCGGAAATACACTTGTATATTTTAACCTAGGTTTGACTTTTTATTTTGGGTTTTGGTGACAGGAGTTTTTCACTGGCTGCCCCGTTTGTAAAAAGGCTCTGGCAGTTAGTCTAAGGACACAACCTGATATTGTTTCTTCAAGTGTCATCTAAAAACCTGTTCGCTCATAAGCTTATGCGTAGATATACTCATACCGCAGTGAATACGTTTAATTAGATACTCGCACTTTGTAAGTTGTCATTTTTATAGTTATGGAGGAGTCGGGGGGGGGGATTTATCAGCCGCAAACTGATCAACCCTGAACGGTTGAAAGGGTCCATTTCAGGGTATCTTTTTCAGCAATTGGCGATTTCTACCGTTTCTTTCACTTTTAGTTTCTTTTTAACTTGTTCGGTTTTGTATGGGAGTTCCTCTGACTCGGCGACGGCCATGCATTCGTGGTTTCTCTTTTTTTCCCCTGTGCATTTCGAGCCGCGTCCAAGCGTCGAGTAGCGTCCAACGTGCTGTCCAAAACTTTCCATCAGCTGTTTTGGCTTGCAGAATAGGAAACAATTAATAAACTTGCTTAAAACACTTAACCTACTTTTCTGATTGTATTTCTGAATGAAATGCACTTGATATTGATATTAATCTCTCCCTCGATTTGACAGTTGTGATAAAGATGCCAACTTACGCAAGAATCTTGCGTAAGTGCACCGTAGTGGGAAACAATTTTGAGTGCAAAGAGTACACCCTCAACCAGTGGCATAACTGGGGGGGGGGGCGTACGTGAACCCCCCATTTGAAATTTTGAAATGGACATTTACGTCCATTTATGTAGGTAGGCGTGTAGACTGGCACCTAGTTCAATTATTTTCAGTGCCACCTGAACATAAGTTGTGCAACCCCAGGTGCCCCCTCAGCTGTAGCACCCTAGTTACGCCACTGCCGGCCCTCAACTTCAGCCTAGCGCAATTAAATGATTCATTAATTTGAACCACAACCGTCTGCCGTTAAGCATACAATGCCATTTTATTCCTGCACTTGAAAAATAATACATCCACAGAATAAAAAAAATCATTATATAAGTTGCAAAATTAACACAAACCTGACAGAAAGAGAGTGCTTGTACAATCTTATTCACACCCCAAATGGGGGCGTGGCGAAACGGACACAATGAAAGTCCCCACCGCTGTTTCGCCAGTGACATTACGTTTTGGTGTTTAAAGACCTATTTTAACATGGCCGAGTATACATGTACTTGGAATATGTATGGAAAGTTATATCACCAGATGCAGTTGTAATATATTCAAATGACTGGAATAGACTATAGTGTTACAAAAGGATTCAGACCAAACGACGTCAAGTGGAGAGCCAATGACAAGAACCGGCCATGCGGGTCATTCTAAAAATTAGGGGTTCAAATTTTTTCGTGTCCCTGTCACATCTGGCATGATTTTATAAGTCAGCTAGGTACAGCAATTTCGAGTGCAAACGGTTTCAACCATGGAGCTATTGAAAAAACTGGCCTGGATCCACGGTCATACACAATACCTCCATTTAAAGAAAGGCGAGTAGGGGTTAAGTAATGTGAACAGCAGCTGCTAGAATCGAACTCCTGACACCACGATTGGGTTACACATGCCAAATATAACCAGCGCGGACGTATTTAATAACGCTACTGATTGATTGAAGTCACCGGAAGCCGTGTTTTTGATATTCTGTCGAAAATATTAAATAATTTCAGTGCAACACATTCAATTATTGCCCGAGGCTTATGATGATGATGAGTAGGAACAAACTCTTGCAGATGACGTTCGTGTCTATTAGGGTTTACCGACGAAAGTGTGAATTTAATTCCAAAATTCAGTAAAGGCCAAATATTAGCGTTGAGCAAATGCTCGTCTGTTTTTTGTCGCCTTATGTGCATATTCTAAGCGGTTTTATTTAAAACAATATTATTTGCAGAACCAAATTAATTATAAATGAGCCGAAGCCAAGATTTCTTTCGGATTTTTTTAAAAGATTTTTAGAATAGGGGTTTCTTTCACAATAAATGAAACGCGAGGATACTACTCTGTGATACCGCTCTCTGCAGCACATTTGGTAAGACAAACTCCAATCCTCAGGCATGTCAGAAAAGGACTGTTCTTCGACGGTATAATAGAGCTCTGGCGATAAATAAACTGAGGGGTGTTTGAGACATTCCCAACCCCCCCCTGAAATCAAGTTGACAGGGTATAAACTTCGTGAACATTAAAATTGCGGGCAATGTATCTCAAATATATAGGCCTATTCTCCGCCATTTCAAAGTTGATTTGGCCATACTAACATTGACAGAGGGCCTGCATGAAAATGATACTTTCCAGTGTGGGCCTACATTCTGTTACAATAAAAAAGGAAAATGAATAGACATACAAAAGCAGCCCCAAAAAATCCTTTTTCAGTTAAAAATTATTTACAACGAATGAATGAAGGCAGCATTGGGATTGAAACCTTTATGTGATATGCCGTCAGGTCTGTGCAAAATCGTCACGGAACCATTATACGTATAGAACGGCATGTTGGGCCATAATTTACGGTTTCCTTGATTACTTGGGATACGAACATCATCTGCAAGACTTCGTTTCTACAAATCACTACCGTAACTCTTTAGCAGTAATCGAATGTGGTGGACTGAAATTTTTTATTTTTTCGACCAAAATATAAAAAAAAAAACACAACGTCGCAATCTTCAATTGGTTAACTTTGGTTTGTTCACAAACTTTCGGCACGGGTAAAATGCTGCCACTCTACTTCTGGTAGCTTCAGCGACGTCCGTATCAAGAATGCTGCATTGCGGGTCAAGATTTTTTTATATACGTCCAAGATAACCACTAAATAGGTCCAGCAGCCCCTCATATAGATACATGTATAATCACTAATTCTAATGATCCTCCGACAGGTTAGGGATTGCTGGGGACAGAGCGCTAGGAGCGAACATATGCGGTTAAACCTTCAAATTAAATCTGATGCACGAAGGATTATTTCCACTTTCTAGGACCATACCTACAAACCGATATCCTTAATGATCCTATTCCACAAATAGTAGGGATGGCTAAAAGCGACCTGGTTATTCATCAACATTTCATAATTGGAATATTTTCGGGGACAACAAAGGATAAGGTTGGGTGTTGAAAGCAAATTCATTTCTCTTCCGACTCGCACATCAACCCCAGCGGTCGCGTTTTTGACGTACAGGTGAAAATAGTTTCCCTGTCAATATAGGCCTACAAGTTCTGAGAAAAATATGAAAGCACACCCAAGTTATGCAAATTTTTCTTTTCTTCTGGGACTTTCAACTACGGGCTAATTCACCAAGAAATCTTACTATCTGTGTTTATAGTCCTCTCACGTTTTTCATTATAATCTGGGTTACTACAAAGTGCCCAAAATGACGTCGAAAGGGGGTGATCTTGACCGTAGTAACACAACTTATGTGAAAATGCCAAATTACATTCAAAATAAGCCATTTTAAAATAACAACTTTGTTGCGTACTTCATGTTGACAATATTCTAATTTGTGTGAAATGTTACCACTTACTCTGTGTTATTTCCTCATGCCTACGCAATACAAAGCCCCAGTAGACTGTAATGTTGGTCGTATCTCTAGCAATAAAAAGTGTATGGTAAAAAAACTTAAAAGCTTCACCTTGCGTTTTGCTAACAATAGTGGCTAGACGAAAATTGCACATCATAAAGAATACACAATATTTTAAAAGTACTGCAGATGACTTGTTTTTCTGGTTGTCAGGATTCTCTTTAACAACCCGGTTGTCATTTTGCACCACGATCAGGAAAATATACTGCCTGGCAACAGTACGGGCCGCAGAAATGAGAACCAGTTAACGAATCATAATGCAAAACATGACATTTTGGCTGGTAGTCTGTGAGCCAGTTTAGCAAGATCATTCGAGCACAAAAACACGTGCGATCTAAGAAACGGTTGCTTCTTTCGTGTTGCGCACCAGTAAATAAGCTGCCATAGACAACAGTGGCAAGTATCCCACTTAAAAAATGCAGGAAAAATACCAGTTTCTCAGGTGTTCAACACACAGATCAAATTAAAGCTCACTCCTTCATCTTTCATTTTCCTTTCAATTTCCAGTCAGTGGTTTAAGAGAAATCACCCCTCAAAGCCGTCATGAGGCCCATCACCATTTTGAAAACTGATGACTACACTCGATTTGGAGGGCCCCGTTTAGTTCAATATTTTCAGATGATAGAAGCTGTCAGTCCTGCTCCTAGATTCAATCCTCTTTGACAAACCACCCAGTCCACGTGCAACGAAATAATCTAATAGCATAGAATTTGACACCCTACAAATCGTGAATCGATCCGCGCAGGCAATTTTGGACCTATTCACTGGCCTGCAGCCTTAAAAGCTAGGTTCTGAGAAGAACCGGTGAATGCGAGTTGAGTTGGTGCGTGGTAATCGCCGTGGTCGGCGGATTTCTCGTTACGAATTCAGTACGCTGTACTGGAATGCTAATCATTCTCAAAGGCCCAGGGTGACCGCGTTAGCCAATTCTTGGCAAAATTCGACTTTTCTTTTAAAGGGCAGACATTTTCGCAGAATGATTTTTTCCCAGCAGATTTCAAGTAAAATGCTGCGAAAATCTGTGATTTTAACAGAAAAATATAGCAACTTTGTTCGGAACAAATTGTATAACCACTGCGTGTGTGTGTATAACTTGTTTATAAGTACGTGCACTTAGTGCCTTACCTAGGCATTAAAAAAAACCTCTGCGGGTGAGTTTAAGTATCTAAAACGTATTTCATGTGATTTTAGGTGGTTTGACAAAATTCAATTACATCTAGAAGAATCTGAAAGAGCAAAGTAGAATTCTGCTATTCTCATCTGGCCACACTGCACTGTGCTCCCGGTCAACACGTTCAGACAACTACAATTTGAGGTATGCATGTTTTGAGCAGCGGTATGGCAAACCAGGGATAAATGGAGTTACATTGCGTCAAGAAAGCCAAGCAGTAATTGAAATATCCTGAATTATGGACGAATCCGGTAACCATGGTAACAATTTTCTCTTTTCACTGTCAGTGGTACCTTTAACATAGCCCCACTAGTGTGGCACGGACTCTCACTCCAGATCCATCCTTAGCCACACTTCCGTATGCGCAATTTCGTGTCGGCGCACTGAACATTTTCGGCGCACCCACTTATAATCGTGGGCACAATTTCTTTTGTACACAAACATGATTGTTGACCGTTCCGCTTTCTAAAAACTATTTATTCAATGATTTCACTCACGTTATTCAGGTAATTTCCAGTCTTTTTGCCTTTATCCATTCAATCTAACGGGCTCACTCTCACAGTCGCCATCTTTAAAATAAGGTCGTTGAGCATTACGTCACTTGACCCCTTATTGTCTCGACGGCTGTTTCATGTCAAGACATCTAAACTGCTGCCAAAGTTTTGGAAGAGTCCATTGGTACGGTACATGTAGTATCTTATCGCTCAGTCCGTTTATTGTGTCTTGACATGGAACAGCCGTCGAGACGATGAGGGGTCAAGTGACGTATTGTTCAACGACCTTATTTTAAAGATGGCGACTGAGAGCGCGAGCCCGTTAGATTGAATGGATAAAGGAAAAAAGACGGGAAAATACCTGAATAACGTGAGTGAAATCATTCAATAAATGATACTTACAAAACGGAAAGGTCAAGAATCATGTTCATGTGCAAAAGAATTGCGCCCACGATGATAAGTGGGTGCGCCGAAAATGTTCAGTACGCCGACACGAAATTGCACATACGGATGTTTGGCTAAGGATAGCTACGGAGTGAGAGTCTGTGCCACACTCGTGGGGCTATCTTTAACAGTGGTATGTCCTGTGACAATTAATGCATATCTAGCCAATATGTGGCGACAATCACATCATACAGAAACCCAACAACTTGATGCTCCCTACGGTTTAAAAGTCGTCATTGGGAACTACGAATGAAACAAATAGAATGTATTTGTAACTGAACATAAACCCCGTGGACTAGGCCTACTGAATGCAAGCCAACAATGGTTCTAGAACATTACCACACTGCAACATCAACAAGTTCAGATATCATAAATACTATGGAAGTAATAACATATACATAAGATATCAATTCTTCATCAGAGCCGTTTCTCATTTTTTTAAGTTGCAAGTTTTTAAAACAAATATACATTTTCTTCTATATCTCGTACCTGACATAAACAGTAATTCTCCAAATTTGTATTAATAATTATAACATTTACATACCCAATTTTATGTGGGCTAAAGACAATAAAATTTATTCCAAAATAGCTGTTGAATTCATTAATATTTGTCCATTCAAGTTTTGTTTTTGTGGTCGCTTTAAATCCAAGCCTCTTTCTTGCACAAGTCTAGTAAGTCAAACTCGTAAGTCTAATTTGTAAGCGTAATTTCTTTCTGTTTTTCAGATCAAAGTTAAAGTCACAGTTTATTTACAAGGTCACAGTACTTTCCATAAAACACATAGATTTTTTCTTTTTCATATCAATAAAGACTTCCAAATACACATACGTAAGTTACGGCAAAATATTTTCGTAGTCGAAGAGCACATGCGGTACAGGAACACGTCAATGACAATCTAACCACTAAGTGGTGGACTCTGTCAAAATGAGGAATAAACTGTGGCAATTCTCTATTCGTGAGAAACTTGTGAATTTGAAGGTTCATTTCCACTTTGCTCTGCAATTTACATGTTACTAATAGTTTTGTTACTGAGGTGTCAAGTCTAAAACTTGGAATACAACTCTAAGGATTTTTCCTATTGTTTATATTTCAAGCACTATCACTGGTAAATTTAATATTGTGCAACATGTACTCAAGTGTAGTGCCCAAAGAATATGAATAAAAAGTACTGCATTTCTCCCTAACAATCAAGCAGTTCTTGGTGCATTGTGTAGTTGGAATCTTCAGAATTCCTCCACTGGTTTAAAGCTGCACGTGCACACATATTTATCATCCTCTATTCCTCAATTTGATGGAGCCATTAACAAGTATTTAAGTCTTAAGTCAGTTTTAGATAACGACAGGCAAGGAACACAAAATCAGTTCCTCAAAATGTGGTAAGCTCAGTCTTGGTAATTATACAAATACTTTTCGTTCATATTCTGTTTCAATAAAAGCTTAGCATACTTGAACCAATATGCCAGCATAGTCTGTCAAATATCTGTCTCTTTTTATAAAAATGCAAAAACTGCAGACTTGTCTTTTCTGAAAACTTAACGGTGTGATATTCCACACAAAGCCGACATTTTGAGAAACATTTTATGCTGCTGCCTTAACAAGTACTTCATTAAAGCAAAGACGTATACTAAAGTGAGACTACGTCAGCATCGTCTATATACAAAACGTACACGGTCATGTGATAAAACATTTAAATAGAATAAAATATAGAACAGCTAAGGTACATTTCAATATATCCAATATATTCGCTGTTACCCTTTCCATTTGGTCTTTGGATTAAATCAAGGTGTTTTGCCCAGTTTATAAACCAGTTCATACCTGCCTTAGAATTAAAATCAGATGGGCCTTGGATTTTTCTCATTTCTATTCATCCTTGAACCACACGTATCTTTAACCCTAACACTCCTCAGTCCTCCAACAGGTGAAGGATTGAGGAGGGTTAGGGTTAATGATTATTTAGGGGCTGTTTGTTTCACAGGGACCTGGATCACTATCAGTGATCGATCGTTGGGATCCCTGATCCAGATGCAGATCTGTGCTAGACAAGCAGGCCCACAATTCGTTAATAAAATACTTTTCATGTGCAAATTACTCACAGGTTCCGTCAATCGTAAGATTTAAAGTTTGTGAGAAAGGAGAATAAAAATTTTCAAGAATGTAATATGTCAACTCAACCTCCCCAGCCCCCTCCCCTCCCCTCCCCAGGGAGGGGTCATTACTCCTCTGTCAAATACTGAAAGCCAGACTAGCTGACAAAAAAAAAACAAGATATCTTGTGTCCACACTAATACCAGATTTGCTGTCAGCAAAAAAGCCGAGCTGACAATATGTTATTGATCAAAAATTGGCACAATCAATCCAATACTACATTTTAAATTCTACAAATTTTTGCTTGCATCAAGCATTTATATTTGAGATTACAATTACTTTGGGTTTACACCAACGTATACACTTGTCCGAGAGATTGTGAAAAAAAATTCACAAACTCACTCTGGTGGGACTCGAACCCGTGACCTCCTCACTAGAACCCGTGACCTCCTCACTAGTGCAGATGTCCTAACCACTGGACCACCGAGCTTGCCGGGGTCAGCTGGCTGGTCCGAGTCAGATGTAGCAGCAGGTACCATGAAATCGTTTCAAGATGTACTTTGTATCTGGGTGATGTTAATTTTTAATAACAGATTTTGCCCTTTGATTTTCCTAAGTTCATTTTTACCTCTCATACGCCTTTCTGCATCCCTTCGTTTCCCTTTACAGTAAACAACTTACCTTGAAAACCAATTTTTGTGGGAGAAATTGGTCTTTTTAAAGCACTTCCTCTGTGTAAACACTAAAGGGTTTTTGTTCATTGATTTCCTTCAAGACTTGCAATGCTATAAGATTTAATAGATGGCAGGGGTGTGGGTGTAGTCTTTCATTGGCACCCCACCAATATAAGACAAGATTTGTCAAAAATTTGAATGTAATGTTGGGCCCCAGGTATCACCAAGTGGTCAGCCACATTCTAAGGACTACAAGCCATAGTCTAGAGAGTAGGCAATACCTTCCTGGAGAAGACACCGCTGGTCTCATATTTCAAACTTGACAGTTGGTTGGGACTTGGGCATCTTGAAGCTGCCACCAGGGTTGAAACTCCCTGTTCCCTTCACACTAACTGAGGAGGTACTGCTGCTGCGGAAACTGCCCGTGGAGCCAGCCTGGGATCGTACCACGCTTCCCCCATAGGATACCGTACGAGCGGCTGCTTGCTTGGCGGATCGTTGGTGGGACTGGCCTGGCAGACTGAAACATCCCTTTCGTAGAATGAGACGGGAGTTCCCCACAGCTGGCCGGGACTGCCTGGCTAGGGTATCTAGGTGAGCTGCATAACCACCGCTCAGTATCTAATCAGAGAAATGACAGAAATATAAAAAATGTAACTGGTGCTTTTATGAGCATTGTCCATGATCAGAAGTTGATCACTGTCATCTGTCAAAATAAAGAATGAAGCATGCTGTAATACACATTTGAAAAAAAAAATCATAAAAAAACCTTGACTAATTGGGAAGATCACATTTCTGACTCAAGGTATTCCTATTAATGTTGGGACAAGTTCACCTGCAAGAAATACATGTATATTTGAATTTTGTTGATCAGTAAAAATAAATGAAAGAGAAATTGAACAGACAGGACACTGTAAGCTGGATTAACTAGATGCAAAATCTGGTGACCTTTTGTTAACTGGAGCAAAGACATCTAGAGAAAGATGACACAATGTTAAAGTGGGACCTAAACCTGAACATTTTCTTGGTACAAAGATTCATCTTGAATGGCCAGTTGATCAACAAACAGAAGGAAAGTAATGAAAAAATACAAAGACAATGTGATGAAGGTCAAGACACATAGTGAAAGCTACCCGGAAACAATGCACATGATTATTGGAGATAAGAATGAACGGCCTCTTTCACAACCGATGCCTGCACCATTTCTCAGTCAGTATTATTTTTGCTAAGAATGTTCCTAAACCCTTTAACCCTAACCTTCCCCAACCACACAGAATTAAGCAGTAGTAAAGTGTTTAATTCTGTGGGGATAGGTCTGGTAGGCCCATCAGAGCTGGCTTTTGCATTGCGTTTGCCATACCTCAGAAAAACAAAGTCCAACAGTCTCTGTGCACAAAGTCCCATATGGGTGTTTAACTTTGTGTGAATTGAGAAGGTTAGGGCCAGCAACCCTTGGGGGTTAGGGTTAACATCATCACAGTGTGGGAATGCAATTCAACTTGGAAGAGACTGCAAACCTCTCTATGAGAGTAGACGCACTTTGGTGGTCGTTACTGTTCTTGGCATGGTTTACTGCTCAATATTCTTTAAGCTTAGGTGGAGCATAAAAATGGTATAAGAAATCAAAAGGAAAACAATTTTTCACAATGCTGCAGAAAGGTATTGTTTTAAAAGCGTGCAGAAAATAATCAAATGGAAAGAGGCAGGAATGCTTCAGGTGTGTTTGAATAGTCCTTGCAGGCAAGTCTGCAGGTGAACTTGGAAAGCTAACCTTTATATTGTCCACAACAATGTTTGCCATGGTTGACTGCTTACAGATGGGAAATTCTACTTAACGACCAATGAAAAATTCTTTTTGTCAGACCTTTGATAACTCACATGTTCTTGTGAAATGCTGGGGTGTCATTATGACATCAAAACATTAATTTCCTGATTTGCATATTGGACAACATTCACTCGTAACAAAAACTGCTGAGTAGGTTCTACAAGTCCAGAGAATGCTACAATCTACATCATCAAGAGATTTACGATTAGTTTTTAAATGTGTACTATTTTCAGTATTCATAACTGATTTTTTTATTGAATTGGATGAGGTAATGTCAATTTGGATGTGTCAGCAAATGCATCTGAATGTCCATAAATGAATTACACCTAATGATGTGTAAGAGTTACGGAATAAGCTGCAAGAGAAACACTGTTTTACCATGAACAGGGGTACATTACCACTGAAAAGTATCCTAGGAATGGGCAATTATCTTCATGTTTTTCTTCCAAGAGAATTTTAGTTTCATTTCATAAAATGCGAAAAACTCCTCCCAAATTGATAAAACATTTTCAGTTATTCCCACATGTGTACAAAGATTTCAAAAGATTTTTCCAAAATGTGGGACAAGATTTTCACAAATTTTTCCCCAGAGGGGAGAATATTTTCACACATCTGCAAACTGTTAGGAAAAGATTTTTTCACAATCGGTAAAAGATTTTCATAAATTTTTCCAATAGGAAAGCATTTTCACACAAGTGCAAAATTATTCTCACGCCTTGTGAAGTGTGCATGTTAATTTGAAAGTGAATTTTTACCACAACCTCCCCCCTTTTCCCATGATGAGGTACAGAGTTTTAGTCACGCGAGAAAGTTGCTACAATATTGTCATACATGTATGTGCTCATATGGTCTGCAACATTATTCACCTGCGGGTATACAAGTTTACATCCTAGCCTATGCAGAACAATGTACGGTCGGTCACCCTGGCTCTGTTAACAAGGTGACTCCTTGTCACATCATGGGAATTCCAGAAATTCAGAGGTTGGGCTTTTTTTTCAAATTTTGGGGGTATTTTGGGTCAAACTTTGTCTCCGAAATATTTTTGAGTAAAGTCGCAAGAAAAACTTCTTGATTTTCCAAGTTTCTGTCACTTCTTGAAAACACAAACAATTTGAGTGACGGCTGATGGCAAATGGTTGAATTGCAAGTAAACATATACATGTACGTACAAAATAGAATCGTAAGTGATGGGGACCTGTTAAAAACAACAACGAAATGAAGTCAAACTCGGTGCTCAAAGTTATTCACAAGAAGCATCCAAGAGAAGTTTGATTTAAAAGCCTCACAGTTGCAGCAGAGTCTCCAATAGAAAAACAGAAAAGGAAAGAACGCCCCCGAAAAGAGAATCAACAGACTCCAATCTAAATCGATTCCAGATTGGTCCGTAGTTGTCAGACATTGCCAATCACACCGAAGGCATTAATCAAGGAACTCCATACATGGGTTAGGAACAGGTAAATGATTAGAGATTTTACAGGATTAAACCTACGGGCATGAACACCATGTTGGGAAAGTAACTGATATCTTTAGCACCACACACTCAGGTCAAAGTGCCCCTACTTCAGACACATTGTAAGGAGATGGCCCAAAAATCTCCAAGTCCTCACCATACTGCTTTTTTTTGGTAAACACAGGTGTTGTGCTAGCACATCATAGCACGGAATAGCCACAACTATGGGACGAGTTTGTGTATGATAGTCACAAATTAATACACTGTACTATCTAAAGTAATGGTGACTGAGCTAACCAGCCCAAAACCATCAAAATCCTACAAAAGTAGACATTGGGTTTTGTATGAGTTGGGAAGATAACAGTTAATGCTCTGTAACAGAAGATATTATTGACACACCATTTGAAGGCTTGTAGACTGAGAGAAAAAAAGACAAGTCATAAGAAAGACTTGATTGTTAATAAGGCTCAATTAAAGCTGGTTAATTTGCATCTTTTTGTTTCATTCATGATACGACATCTTGAACAAAAAAAGTTGAGACACGAAGGCTTAAGCATTAACAATCATTAGTTTGAGTTTGATTGAGAAAAATTTCAAACTTTATCATGAACATTTAAAAACCACTAGTTCTTTTATTTCAGAGCAGAAAAAGGGTGCTCTCTGTCAAATCTGCTCTTCAATCTGATTGGGCTTTTTGTGGTAAATAAAAACAAACACTGCATCACAACCTCATAAGTTTTTTGTTTTTTTGTTTTTTTTTTTACAAAATCTGAGGTTTTGCTGTAGCGTGACGGAAACTAAAAACAGGATAATTTTCTCTGAAAGGATTCTTCGATAAAATTCTGTTGATGCTCCTCTGTGGTCTGAGTTCCTCTGAGTGCAGAATGACAACAGTGTTTTGAATACGGCTACTGAGGACATGATTCAGCCGAGACTTGGTAATCTTGTTCAAGATATTCTACAGCAGTGACAGTTGAGTCTAAGCATTAGTGATCTACCGTCCCAATAAATGTCTCGTCAAATCTGTCCACTTTATCTCACCCTGCACTTCTCTTCCTGAATATCACCATGACTGCGTCGCCTCTCTGGGTTATAAGCACCCTAGACAAAGAGGATGTACAAGATGGAGTACACGACGTATATCACAAAATAACAACCATCTTACAAACATAATATATCCTAAAACCAATAGAACAAATTACCATTTCTGTTGATGTGAAAGACAATAATTGAACAGTAGTTTGAAGCCACAATTGATGAGGTAGTCTTGGTTTTACTGCACATATGCAAAGCCTCTGAAGAATTATGCAAAACAGCTAGTCATTGATGCTTTTTTTGAATGATACATGCTTTGACTGATATTTCTGATCTTTTGTTGGATATATAATTTCCTATTAAAGCAAAATGATCAGCTTAGAAGTTTGTGTAGAGCAGGGTAAGTCGTATCCAGCTTAGCTTGGATTTTGGAGGCACTGTCATGCTAGGTCAGATTAAACATGGCCGGGGGGTGGGGGGGAACTGTCTAATGCCCAACTACATGGGGCATCTCCGTCAGTCCAAGTGCTGCTCTGTTGCTACTTTCACTAAAGCTTAGGACTAAATTTGCAAACTGCCAGTGAAACAAGTGAATATCATCCTCTACATGAGTTGATGGCATTTACTACAACACACAACTGTTTAATGTGTGAGATATGAGGCACCAAATCTATCAATATTTCTACCACCCATAAATTAACGAGGGACACAAAATCCTCCTGAATCTCACCATGGCATCCTTATCAGCGATATCACCCAGGCTGTGCCTTTTTAGGAACCTCTGTGTAATACAGCAAAAACAAACATCCAAATCAATCTCTTGACCAAACCACAGTACACTTAATTCTGGTACAGCAAACAACAAAAACAAATTGGAGGAGACGATAGGTACCGACGCTTTGTTTATCAGTTAATTCGTATCTTTCTTGGAATGTTAACCAAGAACTTCTGAAGAAACCTAAAGAGAGAAAATGCAGAACTATTTAGTAGGAGAGTAGACAGAAAACTTGAATGACTTTGGCCTAAATCAGACTTGGACCAGCCAACAACAACAGATCAGTTTGGAGACAGAACAACAACAACTTTTTAGCAAAGTGTCAACCTGGCTCTTTCTAAAACTCTAATACATCCCTTTTTAGATGTAACTCAACATCTTTATTTTTCTCCATGGACAAAATTCTCACATAGAGCTAATCCTGCACTCTACAGAAAAGTGGGGGTTTGGGCTGGGGCACATCCACACCGACGTATCACATATAACATGGCTTGATAAAGATACAAAATAGTTCATTTAAAAACAGTACTGCTGAAAATTTCTACTTCGATAGACAATAATCTTGATTGGCCAAACTTACCTGAGCATGAGTTTGGTATTTCTTGGACACTTTACCCACGATGTAGATCTGTGAGGGTCGCAGACCGATGGTTGAATACACCCAGATATCCTTGCTGGAACCATAGGCTGCATGGATCACCATCTTGTGCTGCAGTGGTTGGGGACAAAAATCAAAGGACACAGGTCACAAACAAAGTCCAAAATTCTGTCTCCAAACTGATCTGCCTTTACATTGGTGCCACATGAGTATGCAGAGTTAGTGTCCAAGTAATTTTGTCAAGTGCTGTGGTGCAATGTGACCAAGTTGGCAGATTTTCCAGTCTGGAAAAGACTGACCAGTTAGCAGATTTCACCATGTGAAATCGTATTTAGGAGTGAGATTGTGAGAAGAACCCTTCTTAAATACCTCAGACAATTGCCTTATTCACCAACACGAACGTGACCCTGTATTAACATTTGATAATGCCCACTATGATTTGATAATGCCTTCTTCGTAATGGCATCCTGGATATGAGACAGTTTAATCCATTCCTATTGGTCAAGATTCTGTGTGCGCCGCGGCACACAGAACGCACCACCCATGCACCAATTCCATATAAGGAGATTCTTCTGGACTACTTGCACAAAGAATACACCATAAAATGGATGGGGGTGTTTGGGAAAATGAGCCAGTCTAGCAGAATACACCTGTTCTTTTCAGAACTCTCTTCATTCCACAAGAAATTCCAACTTCATTACACAGTTTAAGCCCATCAAATAAACATTCCAAAAATAGTTTGATGGTTGTGGTAATAAGTTTGACACCTGCTCAGTGATGCTCTTGAGATAGTTAGCCTTCTGTCGTAGTGGATCGGTGGACAGTCCGTCGATGAAGTACACCATGCCGTGTGGAAAGTTATGCTGCGCCAACCAGGCTACTACTTTCTGTTTCTGCATGCTGGGTCGGGCTGTAATGTAAATGATCAGGTAGTTCAGATCCTGCCAATGCCTGGAAAAATGAAGAAAAATGCAAAAACAAATCCATCACTGAATCTCCTGGTTCCAGTGGCTATATAAACCTCCATTCCCTAGATAGATACAATTGTAAGAACCGTTCCGGAATTCTCCTCAATCAAGCTCTTGATGAACACCGACTTGCAGCAATAAACTACACTCTATTCATCTGGTTCAACAATTTTTGCTTTTGATACCCCCACAGATACCCTCAAACTTAAACAAGAGCAGTTGGCCAACGTCAAACCTCAACACTTATACAAAATAGCATGCACAAGGTCACGAATAGACAAACAAACCCAAAAAAGAAAACTGCTTGTTGGTGACAAACAAACTCAAAAAA
>NW_019091495.1:590704-609868 GCF_001949145.1 Acanthaster planci
GAAAACTGCTTTTTGGTGACCTGTGTCCCTTGATCTTTGCCCCCATTCAACTCTGACACTTCCAAAAACTGCCTACCTGACAACATCCACCGCCCCAGCTCTGACCTTGGGGTCCCGACCCATAATGGACACACTGGCTGTGAAAGAACCATCGATGCTGAAGACAACACATTCACACTTGGGTGGTACAATGGCAAGATAGCCCTCAGCTGATGTGTGGTCTCCTCTGAAAAAGAAGGGATTCTCTTTCAAATACTCCAAAAATATAAGAGGGTTGAGGATTAAATACTTGGCATGATTTTGGGATATTTTGGATACAAATAGACACTGAAGCAAGTATTTATTGTGTATATTTACAGAAATCTTTCTCTTAGGACACTTCTTATGGAGACTATGAAAATTACAATGCACATTGGCTGATTAATGAAGCCCCAAAAACTATAAATCTGTGACATCAACTCAATATCAGCTTGTGCTATTCTGAAACCAAGCCCAACTTTCTGAGACATCTGATAATTCTTACACTGAGATTTCATCCTAGATCCTGTACAAGTAATTTACTGGAGACCCACATCTTGGAAGTGGTTGAATAACCATGTACTGAAGCCTCTTCAGAGGAAGCCTTACCTCACAACCATCTTGACAGGGTAGATGCCTTGACTCAGACTACGTGTGGTTGGGATTGTGTAGGACAGGCGGCCGTGACTATTGGTGATTTCAGTAGCAAAATGGACCCACTCACCCGACGGTGGCTGAGTGACAATATGAATGTCAACCTGGTAAAAAAAAAAGGACAATTTATTGTTTGACTTTTGCAACTTGGCACATATCTTCATGACTTCATGGCTAAACCTCACTTGTTGTCCACAGATAATTTAGAAAAAAAAAATCCATCACTACTCAGACACTGCTTCCAAAGAATATAAAGTACCGAAGTGAATACATCACGTGCATGATTAGTGTGTAAAAGGCATTAGCGTGAGATCTTGCAACACTAACCGGCAAATCAAATTCCGTGATTTTTTTATGAAAACTTTGAGTTCCCCACAAAACATACAGACCTTCTCTCCGGTCAGCGTCACCATGTCTAGGGAGCTGTACATGAACCGTCCTGTCAGCGTCTGTGTGGCTCCCTCCAGGCAAATTGTGTCCTGCACTCGATGGTTGGGATTCACATTTTGCTGAAGGAAGAACAAGCAATCAAATCAAAGGCTAAACTCCGGTGGCTGTTCAATTGGTAATGCAACACCATTTACCCCTAGCATCCTCTCTGAGTAGAAGTACCGCCTCAACGGCAAGGAAATGACAGGCAGGTGGGGAAATTTCAATTGGGGTGTGTTTTGGTGGTCATAAGAACTGGTACAGTTGTTACTCTTTGGTTTGTTGCTTTGAGGATTTGAATGCCACATCATCAAGTGCAATTCTCACCAAATTAAAGTTTCCAAAGAAATTCTCTGAAGAATATACAGTACCACTGAGCCAATTTTTTTTTTGCTATTTCTGACCGTCAAAAGGCATGCCTTTGTTCATGACACACCTACAAAGACCACACCTTTCAACAGAAGCTGATTGCACATGCTCAGTTTGTATTGCGCAATACATGCGCGAACCTGTGCACACATGCAGTGTTTTGCTCACAGCAAGGATATCATTCCTATGTAAAGGCATGCCATCTTGTGCTCTTGTTCACAGAAGATAGTTTCATCAGTGAAAAAGGATCCTACTGTTAGTCCCCAATCTGCCGTGAGCTGAAGTGCACCCTCACCGGTGAAAGAGAGACAGAGGGTACTAAGTTTTCCACCAGGGCTCTCGCACGCGTTCAGTGTACATGCGAAGACCATACATTCTAGACTAAATTCAGTGTACTCGGCCTGCTCCGCGTCAAATGCACACAAACTTGCGTGTTTATGCAGTGAATGCGTACCACAGGACTGCCAATTTCATCTCAAAACTCGCCCTCTTTTGTTCCTGCTCGGAGAAAACGCTCTATTAAACTGAACAGCACACTCATAGATCACTCACTGGGTTGGCTTATTGTAATGGTCATTCCGACAGGGTTGAACCGTCCAATTGTAATGTAGAAAGGCCACACCAAGGAAGCAGATGGGAGAAAAAGAGTCTTAAAAAGACACACAGGCTGTGAGAAGTCAAGATGGCACTGATAACTTGGCTACTCATGCAGAGTTAATCTGTCCGATGGCTGAACACTTTCCCATCTACGTCCACAGTGTGGCTATTGTCATGTAGATTGACAAATGGATTGCACAGCATGAAGTGTAGTTGCACATTTGGTTAGCAACAAGAAGTCTCTTGGAAGTAAGCAGATTGTTTGATAGTTTGCCTTGAATTTAGCAGACACAGAGATAGTGTATGCACATATTAAACTTTTGAAATTTGAACAAAGCCTGAAATCAGGCTAATGCAGGAATGAAATATTTGCTTCAAGTGTGCCTGTTTGCATGTACTAGAATGTTATAATCTTTATGCCTGAAAATTGGAAAAATGTGTGACAGTCTTAGCAACGGAGGCTCCTTTAGTCAGAACTGAACTTCGCTGGTTCTTGAGAGACTAGGAAATGTACGTGCCATAGTCTTAGCAATGGAGGCTCCTTTGGTCAGAACTAAACTTCGCTGGTTCACAAGAGACTAGGAAATGCATGTGTTGTGGTCGCATCACTACCAACAAATTAAACACTCCCAACCAACATGGCTCTCTTCAACCAATGAGGGGGTGCTTCTGCTCGAGGCAGATTTCCAATCCAAAGGTCACCCTTTGTACAGTGTCCAGTTAAGTTTACGCCCTCCTTCAAGTTCAATCCCCTCCCACCCCAAAACATTAACCTACAAACCAACACAAGCATGCTTTTATCTCACCTTCATCTTGACGCTTGTTCTCTTGCGTTGCCATTTCTCCCGAGGATTGGAAGGAATGAACGCTGTCGTAGATGTCCCGTCACCTGTGTGCACGCTGACGCAGTCGTTCTGGAAAATCTGTGAAGTAAGCAAAGTCAGGTAAGTTGGCGTGTCCAAATCCAGATCATATCACTGAACATGCTTAGTAGAGTCAACATGGGAATTTTGTCATAATCTTATATCAAGGAGCCTCACAAAGATCGGAATATAAAACAGTTACATCTTATGAACATTGAAAGCACAGTATGTACAGCAAAGATGCACAAAACACATGAGATTAAAATACATGACAAAGACAAGACATATTGGGGAAATCCATCCTGCCAATTGTGTCCTTTTCCTTTCTTTACATGAACCAATCTGAACAGAATAGCTCCCTTCTAGTTTAAATCCACTTCTTTGCGTCTGCTTCGCTTTTAATCCCTTGACGAAGGGAATTTCTTCCCAAAAGCCAACTCCAAGAATTCCAGCCTCGCTTGGCCACGAAGGCCACCTGCCAAACTGCAAATTCTCGGTTTGTGGCCCTGCATGCTTTGCTCTCTTTGAATTACACGGTGAAAAGGCTGATTGTTCGGTGGCATGCGGCTCTACTCACGCTTCCACATTGCCGTTGCCTCTTTTCAAAGTGAGGACTATTGTGAAGCTGGTGATTATGATGCAAATTCGGTCTTTTCATTTCTGGGCTACACACAAAGACCAATTATCATAAGTACAAGAGCCAGGGTCTGCCTTCTTTCACCGTGTTTGCTCGAGAGTGGGCCAAGCGGGCTGAGGATCTCAATTTTTACATCGTGTCTAGCCGCCTCCCGGTGCGAAGGGGTGAAGCAGACACTGTGACCAATGCAATTTTCTGTTGTTCTGAATCTTTCTGCTGCAAGTATAGTTCATGTTTACCTGTCTAAGAATGAATGCCACAACGTCGGTACTCTCCCAGTAGCTGGCATGAAATAGGTGAGGCAGGGCACCGGTGGGGAAAGCCTGGAGAGCTTCTGGGCAGTACAAGGCATAGTCGAGGCGTTTAGCACCCCACCACCTACCACTGATGGACTGCACAACTGCACATAAAGAAGAAACTTGAGTTAGTGTAAGGGGACCTGACTGAAATGAAGTTTGTAGTTGTGACAAATGCTTGGCAGGTAAATTCAATGCTTCAATTCAACACAAACATACTGGCTACCACTCACTTTAACATAAATAATGACAACCTGAAATCGCATCACTGCTAAGTGATTCAACTTTTCTGCTATCAAGTACTGCTAGTTTCACTGAGACAGTAAACAAAACTCAAATCAAACAGAATATTAACTTCAGAGGAAAAAGTCTACTTACAATCGTGACTTAGCAAAAAAGAGGCATTGTCTTGTCTTAGCTGTAAAATACACTCCTAGTGCAATTTTTTCTGACAGACTTTTAAGCAATTCTAAGCTACCGGCATCAAGATTGCTTGGCAAATTGATATACTACCAAAAAAGTGCTGTGAACAGTCACAAGATACGTACATTTGGGACTGGTAAGCACATTTTGCTTGGTAAATACCGGTATTTTTTACTGGGCCGCGGTCAGTTGACAGCAATTTACCGTTTGTGAGGGCAGGTGACATGCCACTGGTATCCTCTTCGGCTACCTCACTACAGGTGCTTGCCGAGCTGGGTAACCGACGGTGGCTTGGTGTGAAGTTAGCTGAAGCACAGCCCGACTGGCCCTCAAGGAATAGGATGGTATGGTGGGCTATGCAATCAACTGGAAGGGAGAAAAACAGGAAGGAGTCGGCCATTTTGTAAAGGAAATGCTACTCATCAAAGACCTCACTCCTGCTTTAGCCAAGTTAAATGTTAAGCAGAAATCAACAGAGGACCAGTCACAAGCAATAGACAATGCACGGCACTTTAGCCAGTGACCATTTGCAATTGAGCTCAACAAAATGAGTCACAAGTTACCAGAGCCACTGTTAAGCTACGGTAACAAACTTTTAAAAGAATCTTGTAAAATGTCAGTTAGACGGAACTCTTAACATATTCACCCACACAATACCCATTTCATCACAAAATCACATAAGGCGATACTTCAAAGCAAAAACTCAACTAGAATTACTTAAAAAACTGGCCTTAAGCAGCATTGCATTCGAGTCCATGACAAGTCCCTTGTAAGTCCAGCACAAGTCTAACGTTAAGGGAGGTTCGAATACCAACTGTCACTGACTAATGGTCACTCATTTCCTACAATTGCATGTGCTTCAAATATAATTCCACTCCAACAACCACACTCAAATCATCTTTGTGAAATGCCATCATCGTTCACATGGCTGGCTGTATCTCTCATTGTGTTTTCAGTGTCTGCCATCTTAAAAAGTTATTGTAATGCCAATGATTTCCTCAGCTAGTGATAGTCACTGATAGTCAGTCAGTCAATCATTCTCGTGAATTTGGTCAAACTGTGGTGACTGACATTTAAACATGAAGACACTCCTAAAGTTAGTCAGTCACATTCTCCCAGAATTTTGACATCAAACGTTCACCCATTCCACTTGACTAACCAAGGTTGATTGAGTGGCCGTCTCCTAGTGGGTACTTCTGGTATCTGGCTACAGCACAGGGTGGTAAGAGGGAGAACTTGTGATTTAGGAGAGGTTCTATGCGGGCAGCTGATGGGTCTGTGCGATGGAACAGATTGAAAATCTGACGACAAGCTGGTCTAGGTGGAGTTACTGAGAAGAAAAGAGAAATCAAAGGAGGAAACAATCAAGGTGAAATCATGAATCTTAATGATGCTTCTGCAAGTATTGATTTTCTAAAATCTTGTCACATTTATCAGTAAAAATTTCTCTGGAAATTCTGAAAACAAGGCTGACACTTTCCAAACAAGCGCAAAATGATTCTTGATTAGAAAAATTTTGCACCAATTCTTCTGTCACGAGTAACTGATGCTAAGTTTTCCCAAACTATGATGTGTAAATCTCAAAGTGTGCTTACTTAAAGAATGTTACAAACCTAGACATTGAAAAAGTTGCCTTCAGGCTGGCTTCTCAAAGCTCATGGAAATGACCACAGCTTACTGAGTGAAACGTTGATCAATCAATCATTTCTTTCAGGAATACGAGACACTGTTTCTAGTCTTGCACTATTTCTTGACTAAGAAAAAAATTTAAATTGTAATCTTATTGACTCTCCTGAAATAAAGTTTGCTGTAGGCATCAAGAGTCTTGTATTACCTGCTTTGCTCTCTAGTAAAAGCCTTCGGTGAGCTAACACGATCCCTAGTGGAGATCCAAACATGAAAAACTGCTGAACTTCAAATTCCAGTCGGCTGGACGGTACTTGAGTCATATAGTCCAAGAACATGCTACTAGCCTGGCTGCACGAGCTTGTCCGTCGCCAGTCAATACCGGCCATTGCACCAGCCGTGGATGGTGGGTCATTGGACAACGGTATCTCCTTGTTGAAGAAGACGGGGCTGGAAAAATGCCGCATGCGTTCGGATTGGCTTGGCGTGGGCGATGTCTCGCTGCGGCTGCGGACGGCCACCGCCTCATCTTGCATGGCCTGCAGATCGCTGCTGCTCAGGCTGAGGCGTTTACTGGCTGGGTCGGCCAGACCTTCCAAGGTCAGACGCTCCATGCATCGGGAGGTGGAGGCACATCTGTGGGGCGAGGGTTTGTCATGGGCAGTGTCGTTGCTGGAGCTGGGTGGTGAGGACAAGGTATCCGACAGGTTGGCAGGGCTGCTTGTGCTACTGCAGTGACTAACGCTGCAGCACAAGGCATCATAACCAAGAACAGCTCCCATGCAATCAGCGACTACACATACCTGGAATGGACAAACATTATCACCTTTCTTACCGGACATTGCTCTCTTGTTTTATGGAGACAGCTTCAAGGGACCTGAGCTCTTACGTTCATGTACAGTGTGTTCAATAAACCTAATGAATTACTACTGTGCAAAAAAAAAAAAAAGCCGTTCCTAAAACAAGCACCTGACTGGGAAGTCAAGGGAACCCTCAGTGAATGATCAAGGTAAAAAGTGCAACATCTCTGTTTTAAACACACCAGTGCATTGACCCATTGACATGCTAACTACATTGTCGTTACTGTGTGTTGTGCATCTGCAAAATGGTGCCGTGTTGAGGCAGTTTTGGGCAGTAGAGAGAGTAACTTGCAGAAGTTATATGTATAGGGGTAACAGTCTACGGCAGCACATGAGCACATGAGCAATGGGTATAACAGACAAGGAACCTGTTACTCACGTGAGTGATCACTTAAAATTAAAGCTGAAAACAGCTAGCAAAGAGCTAAAATGTAAAAGTCCTCATACTTTTATCCAGACCAGGTGTACAAAAAAGATGAAATACAGGGTAAAACATCTAAACAAAAAAAAGCTGAAATCAGCTAAAAACCTGACTTCTCACATGCCTGAAGTAAGCAACCATTTCCCAAAGCCTGCTAACCTGCCAAACTCTCAGGAAAGAATTAATAAAAAACCAACAATAAACAAACAAAATAAGCCTAGAGCTTTACAGAGTTGCACCACATTCGCAGGCTTAACTGTAACCCTGATGGTACATGTATATGGAAAGTTACGCCGACGTTGAAGGATTCGGAGGTATTGATGTTTCAAGTTAATTTGTAGACAAAATCTGACATTAGTCTACCTGACCGTCAAATCCATGCCCGTCCTCAGAGTGAATGAAGTCAGAGTAGACCTTGTTCATGTTGCTGATGGTGGCTAAGACAAGGTCAGGATAATCAGGTGATGACGTGGCAAGAATGGGGAGAGCTCCGAGGGGAATAAATTCACTGTTGCTGGACGGTACTTTGTTTTCAGTTGAAATGTCATTTCCATAGGGACTGAGGCTATGTACATATAATGACAGAAAACAGATAGAAAATGAAATAAGATTTGTCCTGTCAATTTGAAAACACAACTAGAATTACAGTTGAACAAGCACCAATATTCGGACACTTTACAGAATTGAATTACTAAAAATCCTCCTCACACTAAGATCTACAGCTGAGTATGATCATTAGACTTCATAACTGTCATGCAAGAGAATGGATACATTGTATCTACTTGTATGTCAACTTTGTCATGATAAGGAACTCTTATTCACCTAGTCATAAGTGCCATTGCCTCGCAGCACGTTGATGGGCAAGGCACCAGTCTAATGGTTGTCCTCCCTAGGGCAATAGGGAAGTGGGCCCTGACAACGGCGTCAAAGGCAATCTTGAATGTGTTGACATCGCTGGTCTTGGCCCCTGACTCTTGCATGCCGTCTAGTATGTTGCCGCCATGCAGGACCAGGATCAGGACGCTGATGTCGCAGACCGGGGCACCGGTGGCAGGGGCAGAGAGGGGTGGGGCTGGGATGGAGTCTCCTGGATGGACAGACAACCGATTAACCTCCACAATGCAGGTATGAGTTATCACTGAAACTCCTCTGAACTAAAATGGTCAGACATTGACATTGTTACAATCAAGCAAATCTTGACATAAATGATGAAATCTTCTCAAAACTTCTTGTATTTTCTGAAAGCCAGGGGAAAAAAAGTACAATATACAGTACTTCCAAAGCCAAGTTTGACCAAGTATTTTAGGTTCTCTTGCTTAACCACAACAAGCTTCAAAAATTCAAAATTGGCACATATATTATCACACCCTTTCCTCATCCAAGTCTATCTTCCCTGCTCACGGTCTTTCCTCAAAACCTTGAAGGCTCTACAATTACTCACCTTCTGCGAGCACTGCATGATTGAGGGCTTCTAGAGAACTCCACTGGGACAGGCCTTGAGGTTCCTCATCAACTTCAGCTGGTGAGGACAAACAATGACAAGAACTTAGAAGACAATCTGTCAAACATCATTTGACAGGTTCATCACAGTCTGTTAAGAATTACTTCAGCTTAGAAGTTGAAGGGTCTCAGCCGTCAGGCTCTTTTGTCTCTTTCATTTATTTGAAGGCTGGATGAATCTTTGGTGGGCTGTGGTCATTTTTCAGTAAATGTTTAACAATGCATACACACTAAGCCTTGTGCGTCAATTTGCAATAAACACTCATATGCCTGGGCTTATGGGTTACAAAATGAGAGGCCGCTTGATATCTTATACTCTCCTGGTAAGAAAAATAATATCAACGCCACAATGCTCAACAGGAAATGACAAGAAAATGGATAATTAAAGAAATTATTGGATACTCTTGAGATTTCTTTCCCCATCTTGGTCTATGGTATGACCTTGCATTACAGTGAAAGCAAATACAATTAGCTCTCATTCCCGTGTGCTTTGCACGGATGACTGTCTCCGTAAATAACATTAAACCCTGCAGAGTGCATCAGCAAACACAGACGTGAAATACTCCACGTCATTTGCATTAATAAGCAGTGTCAATTTACATGGAGAGTTTAATGAGATTTTTTTCCATGATTTGCAACTATCACAGTAAAAGGGATTTGGAAATATTTGAGTGCTGATCCCATCCAATTTCATCCCAACCCATCCCACCAAACCCTACTCCCAGCACAACCCATCCCACCAAACCCTACTCCAACCCAACCAGGCTGAAGTCCTTACCTTGGGCATCAAAGAACTCATCCTCAGAGCTATCCGAATCTTGTTGGATGCTGTTCATTCTCCATTGTGCCAACATGTCACTCTTGTTGCTGGATCCTACATAAACCAAATCAAGAAACAGAACTGCATGTGTTAAGAAAATGGCAAACTATCAAAACTTCACCACAAAATACCTCAGGAGTGAGCATCTTTGTGTCACAGACTTAACAGGTAATAAGCTTGAAAGAATGCATGCACATCAACTCAACAATAAAACGGATCAGCCAAAACATCTTGCTGACAAATTCCCTTCAAATAAAAAAAATCAAAAAGCAGAAGTTACACATCTGAGTGGTGAAGAACATTCAAAGACACATCTGATAAGTTTCATGATTACCGTAAAGTATGTATAAAACAGTTATTCTACACGTACAATGAAGATAATGAAGAAGAGAATGAAGGTAAAAGAAACTTAATGAGCACAGACATCTCTGTTACCTGAGTAACCGTAACGGGACACTCTCTACCAATCTTTTGACAAAAAAGGTAATGTTTAAGATATATAGCTGCCCTCTCCCTTTTTCCAACAGAACTGACAAACATTTTAGATAACAATCTCCAGTCTCCATGTCAACGTGTATATTTACTACTATTGGATTACTGTAGATTCATATGTGAACTGTATGCAGGAATATAGTACATGTACCCATACAACTGATATAAATGTGTGACTCAGTCACATTTTAACACTGAGAAAGAATTCAGAGCCGTCATTTTTCCAAGAAGTACATGTTCAGGGACAGTCCATTGTTTGTGAATTGTTAACAAACAAGTGCTTATAACCTACAGAAAGGTGCTTTATAAATGACCTCATGAAGTCTGAGTTCAGTGAGTGGTGTGCATTCCGAGAAAAACAATATTCTAAGATCTTGATTTTTATCTCAAACATTGCAGAGTCATTGCGCCTAAATTTAGTATTTAGGCCATGCTCTCATTCAGCAATCTGCAGCTATGCAGTGTTGCAAATTATAGCAACCGCGCATGAATTTGAATTGTGTCAATGCTTGCGTGATGCATGTGCTTTGCCAAATTGAAAATGAACCTCCAGCAAACGGCAATTTCCAAAAATGAGTCCTTAGAAAATACCAGTACATGTATCGTTAGAAGTGGCTTTCTTTCATTACTTTCTGCACAATAATAGCTTGCTTAAAAGAATTACCGATATTTCACAAGGAACTTATTCTCATAACTTTCTCTGAACGACGTACAAGCGACAAGAATTTTGTTGCAGTAAATTTATGAACAGCTGAAAATGTGCCGCTGTACATGTACACTTTATGCCTGCCATCTAAAAAACATATGGATCTTGTACCGGGTACCGCATGCCCCTGGTATCAAGGCTTCAACTCTTAATTAACACAGTGTGCCGCAAATCAATTTTGAATAAGGTCAGCCCATTATGAGAATGCTCCAAGATGTCCCACTATCTTACACCCGCATCTCTCACATTCTATACATGTCTTTAATCGGCGTCACACAATGATAATGTTTTTCACCCACGCTTAATATCCCCTGCTTACATGGATTATACTGAAAATGAGCTACATGTACATGCATTAACTTGGTATGAGGAAATAACTTTCCCAGGCACACATTATGAAAATGCTTGCCTGAAAGCACAAATTAACATTTCCTGATAACAGCGGTAGCCACAAGAATATTTTTAATTAAGATATGTGAACGGTTGATGACAGCTCTCGGTGGGACAAAATTGCACGTACGGTGTACGAATGATAAACTGGTTCAAAATGAACACAGTTTCATCAAGGGCTGTGCCGCATCGATTCAATCAATTATCGAATATTCAAATATTTTCTGAATTTGAATATTCGAATGCAAACTTCATGAAAAAGAAAGGAAAATTCTCGTCTGTTATAAATAAGAAAAATTGCACTATGGAGGCTTGTTTCAAATTCAAGCAGTCAAATGAAAAGTAACAGAAATCTTACAATGATTCAAAAAATAAACACATTAAAAGGAATAGGAATCTTGCTAAATCGTGGCTGGAGATACTCCAAGAGTAGATGTCATGGAGATATCCTAAAACATCTCACACTGCAATGCCAAATGCCTTTACATGTACAGACATATTGTAGTATCTCAGTACCATTTATCCGTACATGTAGATGCCCCGTACACGATACATGCACAAAGATCAATGCTCATGTTTATCTGGATTTGAAGCAGATTCGTTTGTGCATTACAAGCCATCTACGGACAATGTCAATGTGAATACACTGGTACATGTACGTGTATATGGTTAAGTCCATGATAAAATTGGTTGGCTTAACCAATCAAATTGTTCATATTACTGGTATATAATGGCCTACCAGTACAAATGGTACAAACAAGAATAAATCTGCTATCAAATGATATGAATGACTGGAAAAATTCCTCTCCGCGGCTAAAAATAAAGTACCAGTACATCTTGTTTTCTAAATCTTTGAAATGACAAGGTTCATGTACATTCAAATTGGGATAAGATTTGGGGGAAAAATGGAAAGTTTTGGAAACAATGGCATCATTCGAAAAATCCTCAAAGATAATCCACATTTACTTCTAAGAACTCGGAATGAAAGGTAGTGGAAAAATGCGCAATATCCAATGAGAAAATTTCAATATGCACGCCATCTGAGTACATGTACTTGACCATCATGTGAATGATATGAGCGAAACGTCCTTAAAGACCAAGGAAAAAGACCTATTTAAAATCAAAATTATAATTGCTGAATCTGTGAGTTTGAGATATCAAAAGGCTCTCCCTGCCTTACACAAACATATCAAAAAGCTCTTCCTGCCTTACACAAACTCACAGTTCAAAGCTGGCAAAAAGCCATCTGCTAACAGACAAATAAACAAAAGCACTATAAATGTGACTAAACAAAGGCCTGGCAAATTCATTGGTGATTTCTGCATTTTAATTTGATTTCCAACCTCGGCGCTGGATGGGTTTTCCTAGAAATCAGAGTTAAGAGCATCGAGACCTGACATCCAACCGCTCAGCTTTCTGCGAGGTTATTAAATTAACTGGTACTTGTACATGTAGACGTACCATGCATGCGTAACCAGTTATACAACCTCTCACTCACAAGGAAAATTGCAAAAATCTTTTCAATCAATGTATTTGATTTAGGGGCCATGACAAACGACAAACACCTGAAAATCAGAGCAGAAAAGTTTTATTTTCAGGAGTTGGTTTTATCCAAACATATATTTGTCTCATTAAACAAGTGATCGAAAGAAGAAGATGAAAAAGAAAAAATTCCAAAATGATTACATCAGGTTCTTTTGCAAGTGTTGAATTATCTTTTCTCGAGCCTACATTTTCTTCCATCTTACAGTATTGATGGATCGAGGCCAACACTACATGGTCCAGCAACTACATGTCTTACTAGACACACAGACACTTTGATAAGGACCATAGGACAATGTATGAGTGAGGTGCATGTACAAATGATAGTCATGATGGGTAAAATTCGAATTGTATTCAAGTGCAAAGCTGGTGTCACTGTATTCCTACTGAATGCTGGATTTTCGTCGATTTAGAACAGGTTCCTTGTAAAAATATTGACAGAGTTAAGAGCTTTACTGAGCAAGCTCTCAGAATCTAAAATCATATTTCCTACTATGGCCTTGAATTGAACATTAGCCAAAAGCAGTTATGCAGTCATACAATAAAATACACTAGTACATACAGATGTGGTCTGCTCTTCTGTCACAGATTTTGAGAAATCTACTTAGCAAAGAAACGACTCATAAGAGTGGCAGCTGGCCAACCGTGACATCGCAAACATTTAATCGGATTATGAATCTCAATTGGAAGACAGAACACTGATGACATTTCTACACAACTGCACAAGTCAGTCTGGCATGTCAATGTCACAGGAAAATAAATTGTCACGCTGGTGTGAGCTGTAACGCATTGTACATAAACGCATACTTGAACCGGCAAAAACACAAATAAACAGTCACCTTTAATTTTTTATACATTCTACTAAACATTCATCATGCCCACGAAGGATTCCTGTGACAGATCTGAGCTGTTTGAGGAGTGCACAAGCTCAGTGCTTCTTAATGCAAAGAGCTGACCCAAGTGCAATAATTAAAATCTTGCCCTCTTGGGTACATACATGTACAATACAATGCAACTGAAAGTTGACTTATGAAAAAGAGTTTCGCGGATTTCAAACAGGTAGGAAAAGACTTTATGGATTTTCACACAGGTGGGAAAAGATTTTTATGGATTTTCACACAGGTGGGAAAAGGATTTTCACACATTTTCACACAAGTGGTCCAAATGATTTGGATGTCTTTTCAAACAAGTAGGAAAAAAATTCACACCATGTGAAATGTCACAGTGAATTCTGTTCACAAATTTTCCATTCTTGTTCACAGTGATCACTTTCAACTAAATGTCCTGAACATGTTCACGTGTACATGTATGTGAACATGCATGTATGGTACACCATTACAGGTGTGAAGGCATGGTAAAACAATCTCTCAAGAAGGCCAATGGGCAACGGGACAAATTCTTTTGTAACTTCACTGACTGATCAAGAAACTAAATTTTGCAGAATTTCATATGTTTTGTCCAATATTTACCATCAAGGGCACAACCAATTTTACAAAATCATTCACTTATTACACCGATTCGAACAGAAAGCTGCAAGTAGATTTGATTTCACTTTTCAAAATCTATATTTGAATAATTTTCTCCAACATACTTTTGCTGTAGAACTGCTTTGAATCTTTTAAAATATACCAATTTTACTTATGAGCTTCCTACCTCGTCTTTCAGTTGACAGTCTCTTGGACAACCTGCGAGTTCCGAGATTCATTGATCCCACTGCTATCTCGGTATCTTCAAGACTAATGGGTACGTCATCTGTCATGAAGTCACTGCAAACAGAGTCCATCTGTGCATCACGTAGCCGGTTCCCAGCTTGTGTGGTGGCTGGCGACCGGTCCGGGCTGGGCGTGTCTTGAAACTCCAGTTTCTGCAGCTCATTGTTCTTCTCGTTGGTGAAGTCGTTGTGGGCTAAGTCTTGGCCCGTCTCGTCCAAATGAGCTTCTGCCATCTTCTCCATTAGTTCCTTGGCTGCCTCCCGTTCTAACTGCCGGATGTCCTCGATGGTCAGTCCTACCCATTCATCCTGCCAGCACCACGCCTGTCGGTGGGCGTGTAGCATGGTTCTGTTCAAGGCTTAAGGGTACATGAACAGAAAGAGGACTGATTCATTTATTTATCAATATTTCTCTTGCTTGGTCTGCAAGTCTGTAGAATGATGTGTTGTTGACAACTTTGACACCAACCTTGTTCAACACTGTCCATGGACTCTTTACATAAAATGCTAAAACATATATAAACTGTATGTCTACGATCACACCAAGTTTCAATCATATCTCCAGCAGCACTGTCAAGACTGGAGGAAGGGCAGACCTCCCATCTCACCTGTTACAGCTGAGGAACTAAAACTGAAATATACAAAATATATTCCGAGAATTTCACTTTAACTTTTTGACAAAGACGCATGATGTAAGCCACTCCTTCCTCTAGACAAAATTTGCATATAATATACTTGTAAACCTAAATAAGAAAGTGACTGGATTCACCTCAGACTGGGTTACAAGGATGAAATCAACCACAAGGCATAATTTTTGACTTACCTACATCATGGATAAACTTCTCTATTCTATTCTGCATCCCCCAATATCTGAACTCCACTTTGCAGAGTTTGTAGGCACACATGATATCTGTGCAGCCTCCGATGGGGACAAGTTTCCCGTCGTTGTCCAGAGTAATCCAATCGTTGGTCAGTGGGCCACGGCCCGTCTTCTTAGAAACATATATCTTAGGGTCTTCGTCTTTCTTGTAGTCACTACTGGAAATCGGGTCTTTGACCATGTCGATGAATTCTAAAGTGAGGAGAATATTGAGGAATTAAACACAAACTCAGCGATAAATAGTTTAAAATATCGAAATCCAAATCTGTTGAGCAGGTGTACCTGGTTGGACAATAATTTTTCACGGTCTATTCATTTCTCTGGAACATCGCTTGTTGATAAACAATTCTGAAGAAATGGAAAGGCACAACATACCTACTAATCTACTTTTACACTCAGCTGTAGGTAAATTAAAGACATTCTCTTGATGGCCAGCATCAGGAAAATATTTGGTCTCAACCTCCACAGAGAATTTCTCCACAAACGGGCAGGTGTATCGGGTCTTGGTGTAAGGGTAAGCATTCCAGGATTCCTCCTCGACTCGCAGAGCTGTCTTGGGAAGTATTGCACGAAACCAGCCTGCCAGCGGGATAAGGAGATTGGGAGGGGTCAACAAGCCACTTGCAAGTTTAATTGGACTGGTGCACAGGTTTATGTATTTGTGCATCTCCACGTGCAAGGCCACAGTAAGAGGGTGTGGTATCTGGGCAGCTTCTGCACATCCCAGAGATTGTTTCTGAAAAAAATCTTCTAAATGCACGTAAGTACCGGTAACTTCTACAGTGGTGAATTCAGCATTTCAATGGAAGGAGAAAAGTGCAAACGGCATTAAATGAAGAAGGCCATTCCAACTGGAGGGGAACCTGCACAAACCTGAATGAGTAGACCTAGGTTTATTTTTGGGAGAATTTTTCTTTAAAGTTATTGACCACTTCGCCCCGGGACGCAGCTAGACACACTGTAAAAATTGAGATCCTCAGCCCACTTTTCAGCTATTATTCTCGGCCCACGCTCGAGCGAACACGGTGAAAGAAGGCAGACCCTGGCTCTTGTACATATGGTAATTGGCCTTTCTGTGCAGCCCAGAAATGAAAAGACCGAATTTGCATCATAATCACCAACTTCACAATAGTCCCCACTTTAAAAAGAGGCAAAGGGAATGTGGAAGCGTGAGTAGAGCCGCATGCCACCGAACAATCAGCCTTTTCACCATGTAATTCAAAGCGTGCAGAGCACACAGGGCCACAAACCGAGAATTTGCGCTACCTAATTTGCGCTGCCTAATTTGCGGTTTGGCAGGTGGCCTTCATGGCCACGCGCGGCTGGAATTCTTGGAGTCGGCTTTCGGAAGAAATTCCCGGTGCAAAGGGGTTAACCAGTTGAAGGCAAAGGCAGAAGGAAAAAGACAAAAGAAAGAGAAAAAAAAAGAAAAATCTTTTCCCCCCAAAAAGACAAACAAGAAAAAATGGGTGGGAGGGAGGAGAGGGGAGACACCATCTAACACTGACATACGTTTATTATTGTACAAGATAAGAGAACCCACCTGGTAGGTGGCTGCCTATGTGATAGACTTTGTGTGTGTACTGGCCTCTACCTCCTGGCCCATCCTCGTAGGGTTGGTTGATGAGAATCTCAACGCCGCTACCAGCTCCGCTGCTCTCCTGCCGACTCTTTTTCTGTGGGGAAAACAGACAAGAATCCATACATCTTTCTTCCACAAAAGCCATCTCGCATCATGTCAAATTTCACTTTTCTCTGCATTAATATTTTGGATGATGGTGGCATGGGTTTGGTCTATCATGACTGAAGTCCCTAATCAATTTTACTTCAAACTTGATATATCCTCCATCTTTTTTCCTTACAGAAGGCACAATGTCTGTGAGATTTCCATCTGTTTCCAATTTCCCCCTTTCCTATCCACGATCTAATATCGCCTTTTTTCACAGCTTGTTCAGGAATTCCTCAAATGCAAAGGGAAAAGTGTAGTTGAGATAAGTTTCCTGATATCTTATCAGAAGCCTTTGGATCTTTTGAGTAGGGCAGAGACAAGAACTGTCTTGCAGAAGGGCATACTCAGCAAGCTGTTACAGTGTGAATTGTGTTTTTAAAAAATGCCTGAATGCCCTTCCATCAGGCAGATGGCAAAACATAAGGACCTGTACATGGCCCCAGGTGGCCTATTCAAGCAAACCCAAGATTTTCACACGGATTCACATTGAGGTGTGTAGTCATGCTCCTCTTTTTTCATCAAAAAGGACAAAAACCGATATCCTCTTTGGGTGACAGAAATGCGTGCGCATGGTTGTATGTGACAGAAATAGTACTGAAGCATCTTCCAATGACAAATTGTATTTTGTGTTATCAGTTCAGATGACAAGCTGTCAGGTAGGCCTAATTGGATTTATAAAGTTAATCTCTCTTGCATCAATAATAACAAAGTCCTACTATTAAAGACTTGAACAATAATGAATCCAACAACATAATTAAAATCAGGTGTTGTTAAAAAGACCTATTAATTAAGATACAGTAATCTACTGTGTATACAAGCACTGTACTTCTCAAGTGCATAGAAAAATACGGGTAGTTGATGCTACTACATGTACGTTTGAATCATCGGGCACCTCTCCGAGAACCCAGCAAGAATTAAAAAAAAAAAAGAAGCGCTTATGTTAATGGTGGAGATAATGACCATTGCCACATCTTTGTGTACATGTATGGCTACATGTACTGGTATACGTGTATATAGATACATATATATAAATTAAAACAAGTGTTCAAAAACATTTAAATGTGGAAAAATGATGCATTACGAGCAGTCAGTGAACCTTCCCTGCCCCTTGCATCTGATAAGTACCAGTATTTGTTGCTATGAAACCATTTGCAGGTACATGTACTGTACATATGTACATGTATCTTAAGTGTTACCCCAATGATTGTATATGTATAAAGACTACCAGCAACACAGTACATGTATCCTCATTTAACCCCGTGCTATGGCATGAAAACCAATAAAAACAACTGTAAAAATTAAAGTGCAGATGTATGAAAAAAATGTCCTTTTTTTGTAAGCATAGCGGTACCTGGAGTGGTTCTCATGTGCGTATGAACAGTTGTACAAGATGTTATACGTGTACATGAATCTCACACACTTGAAGGATCCACACAACACCATCTCTTTAAATACAATTTCCAAAAATAATTAATCCCAACTCAGATGAAATTGCCCCCATTTTTTTATTTATAACTGCCACACCTCCATCCAGCCTAGGATGACTCCCTAACAATGCCTACCTCTGGACGTGGTTAAAAATTGATTGATTGCCCTGCAACCTGTAAACAATGCGGGTAAGCGTATTGGTGCCACACGGCACTCGCATGGTACTTAATCATGTGAGTCACAGCAAAACTGGCTAAGAGAGAAAGGGGTAGGAAGGGGAAAAAAGGGGAATCTGTGTAAAACAAAAAGGGTGCAGGAATTGCAGACTGTTACAAAGGGTTGTATTCGAGTCCATCATAAGGCCAGTAAAAGGCCAGTCACAAGGCCAGTCAAAAGGCCAGTAAAAGGCCAGTCAAAAGGCCAGTCAAAAGGGGGCAAGTCAAAAGTCCAGTCACAAGGCCAGTCACAAGGCCTGTCAAAAGGCCAGTCAAAAGTCCAGGCACAAGGCCAGTCAAAAGGGGGCCAGTCAAAAGTCCAGTCACAAGGCCAGTCACAAGGCCTGTCAAAAGGCCAGTCAAAAGTCCAGGCACAAGGCCAGTCAAAAGTCCAGTAAAAAGGCCAGTCAAAAGTCCAGTCACAAGGCCAGTCATACATGTAAGTAACAGGGTGAACGATGACAAAGGAATGTTTTTGTCACAGCTCATTTGAGTACATTGTAGCTTGTTAATTGGCTTAAGACTGAATGACTTTCGATAGACTTTTGATGGACTTAC
>NW_019091495.1:610613-636482 GCF_001949145.1 Acanthaster planci
TCTTTAGAGTTTGTTCGAGCGCATTTCATCTGTTTACCCGCTGCTAAAATTAAAAGCAGCTGCATGTTTTCCTCTAAGCCGACATCCTACCGGTAAAGTCCATTAAAATCTACTCTTAGCTGTTACAGTCAGTGATGAGCACCTGGAATACATGAACCGTAATATTAATTCCAATTAACATCAGTCCATCAAGAAATCTCCTGACTGGTACCCTTCTAAAGTACCAGGGCGAACCAATACGTACATCACTGACAAATCTCAAATCTTCCAATTTGTCCAGCTCTGTGCTGCATGTCATAAACTGAAACTATTACAGAATTATTGGCATTTTGTGTCAGCACAAACAACCGCATACCCTGGTATTTGCACTGTTATGTATTTGAAGCAGAAAGAAATAATTAACGTCAGTTTCAAATCACGGTGTGTATTTACATGTATGAGAGTTCTGCATGCCTACCGGGTATGCAGGCTTAAAATATCAAAGATTTTTATGCACTCCTTTATCATAATCAATCACATTTTTACGAGAATTTTTACGAGGGAGGTGCAATGCTGGGATGAGGTAAGTAGGCAAACTGGAATGCGCATGATACACTGTACATGTACCCTACGTCATTAATATCTTGCATCAATGGCTTCCCCTCTGCTATGTAAAGCATTTACACAAGAACATGGTTTCCTAGTATTAAATGAAAACTGAAATGACAATTTCATTATGAAATAATCACTGGACAAAATTACACATAGTGCAACTTTAATTATTTTGCTTCAGTTCTGCCAAATCCAAGAACCACTGCAAAAGAAGAATGTTTCCAAGTGAATGCTGTGCAGGGCAAATTATAATTTCCTTCTTCACAATGGATTTGAATGAACAGGACGCAAATTTATGTAAAATTTCAATAGATAGTGTATGTGACCTCCACAGAGTTCAGAACAAACACCCAGCTGCTGATCTAGTATCAAGTTTAACTTGATGTTAAAAGTGATGTTGAGGGGCAAATAATGATTGGTTTCTGCAATCCCAACTGTTCTATGTCAACACAGCTTATGTAGACACATATTGTCAAGATTAACCCTTAACTCTTTCAGGAAAAGTACCCAACCAAAGCCGAAATCCCACACTCTGTTGTCTGTTGCTTAATTCCAATCTCAGGCATTATGGAGATGATATCAGGGTTCTTCCCCCCTGAGGAGAGGCGATTCCAGTTTTTTTGACTCAGTCCACCTCTCCCCAAAAAGCACACACATCCACATTTACTGTTAAACAACAGTTCCAAAGAGTTTGTGCAATTACATAAATTCCAAAGGAGTTCAAATTTCTGACAAGTAAAAAAAATTCAAATTTCCCAAACATAAAAAATCAATTGTCTTAACAAATTGATATCCCTCTCATTTTTCAAAAACCTCTAACACATTTTGGTCCATTTTGTGCTATTGTTTTAAGAATGCTGACCACTCAGCTTGAATTTATTCCTCATTTACTTGGACTTAACAGCAGTAGAACATGTGCGATGTTAGTAACACTTTAATATTCCACAAAAATGGGCAAGATGGGGGAAGGGGGCTAGACACTTATTGTTCATGAAATGGCTTCTGATAGTAACCATAATACTAAGGTCGAGTTAGCCACAACTGTAAGATTCGAGTCTGATTGTACAGAGAGAATACACAAGATTGCCATGCCTGAAATGACACTCTACAATTTAGCTGGAAGCACTGAGTGATGACGAATGGAGACTTTGCATTCAGGCAATAACGCTTTGGCATCGCCTCACTGTACCTTGTAATTTATTCAACCTTTTCCGTCCAATGAGGGAAGTTCTGTGCTATTGGCACATAATGGTGCATTTGTGAAAGCAGTTATTTTCTTTTAGATTCGAAGGAACAATGTGATATTACATGTGATTTTCTGATCATGCATGCACATGACTGATACAGTTGAAGGCCATGTAGAGACGTCGTGTTAGAAGGAATGGTACATGTAACTAGGCTGCGCCAAACAAAATTAAACAAGCTTACATATTTTATACCGTGATTATCACGAATGCGTGCAGAATGCAAGAAAATGATTTTTTCCAGATGTGTAATAGCCAGATAAATACATCACTTTAAAGTAGTATTTGTGATAAAGAATATGCAGAATGATAACTGTAGATCAAGTTTTTGTCCATTTGAACCTACATGTATTTACACAAATTTCTTGCAGTGTCTTGGGCCATTTTTCGTAGAGCTGCAACGTGTAAAGCACTACTTAGCAAACAGATTTCACAATCAGCCCAACTTCTGCTGAGTACCAGTCACAGGCAAATATACTGTGCATATAATTTTGGCTGGTGACCTGCAGAGCAATAATTTTCTTTGTGTAGCAAATTTCTGTTCTGTACCCTTCCCACAAACATGTACACATACAACCTGATGATAACGTCTCGGTGCAAGCGAGCTTTTATTGGTCAATCAACTGGAAATTTCCAGAAACATACCACTAAATGTACCCAGTGTTTTGCTTTTACTGTGTCTGCTGTTACATGTAGATTTCTCAGTTTTACATACACAGATATTCTGTACATACCCCAGCTAGTACTGACATGTACATTTCAGAAATTTGCTGAGGAACATTTGATGAATTAATTAATCAATCCGGTAATACTCCAATTCAATGTAGCTGCATGTACATGTACGTAGATGTGTGTCTCTAGTTGGGCTATCAATACTGGTAAATCCACTTACATGTAATTACATGCAAAGCATCTGTAATTGAGCATGGTGTACAATGTACATAATTTAGACATTCTGTTTTATTTAGGACAATACAAAAGTACCAGCATGTGCATAGATTCAACTTAAATGTATTTGTTTTTGTTTGCTAGATAAAAATACATGTATATACATCTCAAAACAGACAAAAATGATGAAATGACAGTCATGCCCAGTGGATCCACAGGAAATTGAAATAAAATGGCCAATTATTTTAGGTTTACATAGTGAAGTTCTTGAAACTGCACAGGTGAGGTACATGCATCTCTGGAACGAACACTGCAAAGCTAGATATAATAGCTTCTACAGTTGCTTTGGGATTCTCTGGCCTACAGCAGTTTAAAGCAGTTGCCATGGTGATTTTCTCTGAAACATTTCATTCTGATAGCACGGTTGCATGTAATGTACATGTCACCAAGATTTGACATCCATCCAACTGAAGGGCAAATACTGGTATTTGTAAACGTTCTCATAAAATACTAAACAAAGAAAGATTCTGCATAAATGAATCTATTACACACGTCCTTGTACTGGTACATACATGTGGCTTACTTCTGACCCCAAATATGAGACAAATAGACAACGCACAAGAACTCCATATGGATATGTACAATGTACATGTATGTACATGTACCTATTGCACGATACAGACGCTTTAGGATCACCCATGAATAGCTTGGAGCATTCAAGTACACAATGTACATGTAATAACGTTTAGCGTGTATGGAGCTACGTGTGTAATAACGAAGCTGATAGTGTCGTGTGCACGGTCAGTGTAACCTAAAACTGTCAGCCGTCTCACTGCCATTACATTATGATCCAATTAATAATACATGCACCTGCTATCTACGGTGTTTGGCAGCATACTGTCAACTTTGAAGTTGACAACTGGTTGGTTTCTGTGTCTACAAGTACATGTACATGTCTCAGGATTCAATACCAGAATTTTTTACAACTTTTTGGCCAAAAAGCTGCCTGAATCTAGTAAAATCTACTCTGGTGAGACTGAGTATTGACTTGATGGAAATTCTTTGCAATTCGAACCAATTTTGAAAGTATGCAATCCTGTCACTATAATGTCTTGTATCTTACAAGATCAAGATAAACCAGTTTGATTTGAATAGACTTTGTACGCTTAGAACGCTTAAGATTTACAGAGACTCTGGAAAATACCAGTCTTTAATTCAAAGTAGCAAAGCATGTGACATTGGCGTTGAGTTCTGTAGGCCTACAATGTACATGTACATGTACATATAGTCTGATTCAGCAGGCATCATACCGGTACTTTTTCACTGTGGGTTCCACTTGATTTTGTTCAATTATGAAAGGTTTCACATTTTACTATAAATGTACCGGTATATATATACATGTACGTATAGGATTCTGTTAGATTTGACATGCTCAAGACTTTGCTCTTCAATGAAAGCTTTAACTGCATTGTCATTTGATTCACGAGAAAAGACTACAGCCTTTTCATACTCCATGTAAATGACCAATGTCCAGACACAATCACAGCGAAATTCAGCCCAACTGTAATCAGTGATGTGCTCGAGTCCCCCTCATCTGAGTCCAAGCCAAGCTGCATCATGAAGGCTCTAGTCAAAGTTTCTGTCAGAATATGGCTAAAACTAATTTCCAAACTGTCACTAAAAAGCATGCTCCAAAGCCGGTTGTGAAAGCACTATCAGAGCACAACACATTTACTGGTCAGATTAAAAAATTATTATTTATGTACATGTACATTTGGCCAAATTACAAGAACACTTGCTTACACGTAACTCGTTTTCAGGCAGTCTGTTTTCAAGGTTAATGTATCCTCTTTGAAATTTGTCTTTTCTTCGTAGTGGTCTAACGACTTACATGTATTTGGTCAAAGCTTGTAACTGATATTTTTCTATTCACTTCTACACGTACATGTAATACTTTTGCATTTGAAACAAAACAAAGCAAAGGCAACATGCAAGAACTTTTATTTGTATCATTTTATCTTGAATTTCTTTTCAACTTCTACCAGTATTTTCAAAGCGTCTGTTATCCAACACCTTTTATTCACAGAAACAAAAAAACACACACCAAAATTTGAGATATAAATGATAAGTGAGTAGGAGAGATCTTTTAGACTGTAATACTTTCCTATAATCTGCTCTGGCATCAGATATCGTTTCAGTCAACTATTCATATTGTATCGAGTGCTTAGTGTTCGTGTAAATAATAATTCCTTTCTACCAGAGCTAGATGGTCTTGGGCATTGCCCTTTCAATGTTCCAATCTACAATATACATGTAATGTCTACACTGGAAATCCTCATAAATGAAATTCCTGTGAGGTGTCCAATTGGTTTGTCACCATTTTGTGTAGAAATCGAACAGTTTGCTTGGTAACCAGCAAGGTGATATACCTGGTATCCAGCTTTTTGTGTAGAAATCGAACAGTTTGCTTGGTAACCAGCAAGGTGATATACCGGGTATCCAGCTTTTTGTGTAGAAATCGAATAGTTTGTTGGTAACCAGCAAGGTGATATACCGTGTATCCAGCTTTGACACCTTCCAATAAATGATGCTATGTTTTGAATTCCCTTGCTCACACTTTAGAAATGCCCACACAGGCCTACCGGCTAACTTGAACCACTAAATTTTGAATCACCATTAGAGTAACAAGTAGCGTTTACCATTAGAAATGGTGAGGGTACCGGTATGTGTAAACCACTTGGAAAACGGTACATTTATATCATTGCTTTGTGCAGTTATTTCAAAACCTACACGTACATGTGCGTACAGACGAGCATATTGATATGAAATGTACAATGCTTACAGTGTGTGGGATAAAATAACCTCCTAGTGTTTACCAACTGCCTTTATGTATGAATCCCTATACATGTACATGTAAGTAAACCAGGTCAGCCCTTGGTCTTACCTGTATCATGTAGAGCTGGGCTATCCGATATTCCTCCACACTGAGTGGTAGGGGGATGCGATATTCTTTGATCAACATGGCTGATGGCTAACTAATTGCCTTCCCCCTGAGTACGTCAGTCTTAGCTACTGCTACATTGATGGTGCTCTGGTGATAATCTGCCCTTTAGATCAAACGAAAATTGACAAAAGAATGGCTTACATGTAGTTGTTATCAAAATCATCAATGACTTCATTTGATGTTTTCAAAAATGAGGAAGGCTTACACAGGCATTGTACAAGTCCTTGGAGACCAAAAACGTTTTTTAAACTGTAGAAATCAAGCTACCGATGACTGGTCCCGCTACATGTACTATTTAGTGAAAAAAAAATGAACAGAGCAAAACAGAAAGAAACTAAAAAAAAAAACAACCGGCAATGATTTTGGTGGAGCTGCTGAGCCGTGTGACTTTTCACATAATGTAGACTGAAAGAGAAGAATATGGATAAACAATGCATCTCTTTACCTGCATTTCCCTCTACATTCTTAACTTACCACAGCAGAATTTGCAATGTCTTAAAATTTCTTAGCAAATTCTTTTCTGAACCTGAAGAGTCCTTCAAGCTTGCAAGCATTTCCACAATCTTCCTACAAGAAAATATTTCACATACATGTACTGTACATGTACCGGTAATTTACAAACTTGTGCCGAGTTACAAGTACTGAACCTCATGAGGACACTATCGATCACTCTGTTCCAACAACATACATGTAGATAATACATGTACTTAAAAGTCTTGTTCTTGTATTTAAAGAGTTTGTTCTCCATGTACATGAACATATACATGTACCAGTAGCTGTTTGATTCTGTTAGAAACTGTTGGAAATGGGACAGCTGGAATCGATGTACATGTACATGTACATGTATAATGTACATGTTCTTGAAATAAGGTGGGATGTGGTACACACTTTCCTTCTTGATAAGGGAAATGTTACAAACTGCATTTATCACAAGAAGGTATCAGAAGTGTGTGACAAATTGCCTCTGGCTGATGCAATGCATGCCTACGACAGGATGTGAGTAAACTCGCTAAGTCTTTACAAGGGTAATGCATGTAGATGCACCCCAGTAATGGTGCTCAAATGTGGGCCTGGACTGTCTGTCACCAGTTGGTGGAAACTTGTGCATGGAATGATTAGCATGGTTCTTTTTACTACCGGTAGAATGGGTAACCAACATATACATGATGTACATGTACATTTGTACCTGTGCCTCAGTCCATTCCAATGCAATCGTATACAGTTGCATGTGCAAAGCGGTACATGTACACCTATACGGGCAAAATAATCTACATGTAGTTTTAATGGAAACTGTTTATCTGCACAGATTAAATCTAGGATTGTCCAGAACCCTCCCACTTATAGATTAGTTCCAGCTTCAGTGCTTGTTTGAATAAAACACACTGACGTACCGGTAGAGCGTTGAAATGTAGTGACAAACAAGAAACGGTTCACTACTATATTCATGTGACATGTCTGAATACTACATTAAAGAGCTGACATGTTTGGGCTTAATGTAGTTGAGGAGGTTGCAAAGCATCGAAAATGCAACAGTCCAAATATAACACACTGGAAGGCAGTGAAAATATTAAAATGAAACAGGTTCCACACTCACCAGCCTCTCAACGACTATCAGCATAGTGACACTGTGATAACAATGCAGAATCAGAAGTGAACAACTCAGGTCTTGCGACAGCCATTACACATCCGTTTCTGACATGACGAGCTGTGCTTGATCTCCTATTTAACTGTCTTGCCCACAGGAAGCCAAAAAAATTGCAAGGGTGGGAAATGCTTCAAAAAACCCGAAGGATCTTTTCCACAGAAAAAACTCTGTCATCTGCGAGGTGAGCTGCCTTATAAGGCCATCTTCCCTTCCTCCGAATTCCAAATTTGGTGGCCGTCACAGATTATCAGAACTACCTTGGGAGCTCTCCCCGGAGGTTGGGTTGCTATGGCAATGACACACGTTGGAAATGGCTCGCCTGGAGACGGGAGAAGTTAGTTGCGATGCGACTACCTGCAGAACGAGGCTCAGGCTGAGAATGAAGGCTGAGAACAGAAAAAGGAGGGGATAAAAAGGAAGAGAAAGACAAAATTATCATTTATGGGACCATTTGACATTTGGAGTTCACAGACCAATTTTAGTTTGTTGCAGAGACACATGTATGCATGTACAGGTACGGTGCTTGGTTTGAACACTGTTCCAGTTTGAAGTGAGGGATGGATTAAAAATGGGCAAAGATTATGGTCAAAAAAGGTAAATTTAATCGACTGCTCACTAAAACTGAGCTCATAAGCATGTTGACAGCACAAGATACATGTATATATCAGTGCTGATAAATTACACCACACTGATCAAGGGTAAAGTGCAATGCTGAATTTTAAAATGAATGGTGGTTGAAAAAACAAATGCAGACAAGTAAAAGGGTTTGCAGCCCAAGTAATAAACAGACCTAACACTGTAATGCATAAGACTTGTCAATGTACATGTACGTACATGTACATTCAGTGCCCGTGTCTTACTGTTTTGTCAGGCACCGACACAGGTCCTGACGCAAAGAAGAAATTTATTTAAGCTACTTGCATGTTGCACACATTCTATGCATGACTCCTACAAATACAAGTCTGGAAAACAGGTTCACTGAATATTTCATTTTGTATCAGTAATGCTGTCAGAGTTTCATGTACTTTAACTGTTACATGTACCTGCATCAATTTTCATGTGGAGACTGTGCTTTCTGAGTTTTAATTCTGAATCATCCAATTTTTCTAATTGATGGACAGCCCTGAGCAGTGTGACCTTCCATTAATTAACAACACTGAGTCTTTTCTTACAAATCTGCCACAGCATAGTTTTCCCAGCTGGAATAAAAGACCTCTACTAGTACATTCCCTGTCCACTACTGAAACTGATTTTATGGCAGATACGTTAACAGCGAGCACAATGAAGAAGAAAAAAAAACCTGAAAGTGAGAGATAAAGTCACCTGTGTAATACTGTTACAGCAATAAATAATAATCCTACAGGCTGGCAGACTTGGTGTGGCCAAGCGAAACCTGAAATTACCCAGGGGGCTGGTGTGGAAATTATTCTAGCACCAGCCCTGTTTTTTTAAAATCAACGCAGATCTCTTTTACATGTATAATGTACTGTACATGTACAATACAACTGTACATGTACATTATGTGCATGTACATACATGCATATGGTCCAACAGTCAGATTTTTTTGGGGGGGGGTTGGGTGGGAGTAGTTAACCACTTTATTGTACTGGTAAATGTCAAACAAAGGCATTCCATATACTGTGTACATACTGTACACTACTCCAAAAGTTAGGGACCACTTTTTCCTTAACTTGTAATTTTTTTCCAAGCAATGAATGGGGTATACTTCTTTCATTTTTTGTCTGTCTAGATGGTGTTTCAAAACATGAAATTCACATTTTTCAGTGGTAAAGTACTGGTTTCTCACATAAAAAAGTATACACCGAAGAAAAAGTGGTCGTTAACTTTGTTTGAATAGGGTATCTAATTCAGGGAGACGAAGTGGTTCTTGTTGTCCTCACACGTGTACATGTAAAACACTTTTACATGTAATGTTGGAGAGTGTTTGGTCTTATGAATGCTAACCCTTTCTTCAGTTCTTTACAACATCTCACAGAAAAAACTTCAACACCTGACTAATTTAAAAGTAAACAATGAGTGAATAATGACCGCACTCAAATTTGGGCCAATATCGCGGGCATTTTGAACATCTATAGTTTTAGGACCCTGGCGAGCCTTGACAGCCAATGCAAGTGCACGGATGTGAATGGAAGCAGTACAGGGCTGCACTTAACTTTTATGGACTAACAGACACTAACATTTCCTGTAACCAGAAGACACATTCTATTATTGGTTATGTGAATTTTTACCTCTTTAACAACTTCAACTTCAGCCCTGGCTCAGTGAGCATTATCTTCATAAATGTGAAATTTTATAACCCTACACCTTAAAAATCAGCAGCAGGGGAGCCTCAAACCAGCTCCAGAGCTTGCCCTCTTCTGAGCTTTTAACCCAAAATCTGTATATCAGCAATATAGGTTTTTCTAAGCAGCTGCATGACACTGCAAGGCCCAAGTGTAATCCAAACGGCTCCTATGCAGGAAAACTAGTAAGCAACTTTATGTACTACATTATAAGTAAACGCAGTGAGGAAGCAGTTGCAAGAAGTACCGCTATACGATCTGTGATATTTTGGCTGGTAAACTCTCTTTACTAAGCAGATATTCTCTGTGCTTAGCATACCAGTATTTATAAGCTTAGTACTTAAATAGATAGTGTTATAGATGTAACGGCACATGTACCTGAACCTCAAGGCTTGAGTAAAGATTGGCGAGAGGGAAATTCTCTACAATTGGGACTACTGGTGTAAGAATATTTTTGTTGTAGATGGGTGCAGACCACTAATTCAAGTGAGAATTTCTGGCCAGCACATTAGCATTAAAAGTGCCCTCACAGTATCTTCTGAAAAAGGAGATTGTTTGGCCCCCAAAATGGTGAGATTGTGTAAATCGTCGCCAGGATAAACTCCCTGGGTATTTGAGCTTTCATATGAGAGCAGATGGGCTAAAAACTACAGTTGAAAAATCGTCCCAAGTGCCCGAGAAAGTTGAGGGTTTCTACTTGAAAAATGGCTGCAATCAGACTTCAGAAAAATCATTTTTGGGGGGGGGGGGTGATTTTGTTTTGTGGGAATAATTAAAAATGTAATTGGTTAACCCACAAAAAATTGAAAAGAAATTGAAAGATTAGGGAGCAGACAAGAATTTCATTTGTGTTTCAGAAATCTCAGGGATGTTGGAGTGCATGTTATTGGGCTCTGAACAGTGCTGATTTTACATCGTTTTCAATGGGGCTTGAATTAGTGGACTATACCCAGATTGATGCCAAGAATGCAACATGGAGACAAGATACTTGTATTAAGACAAGTTCACAGTCTCTTCACAATGATCACAATGTTGAACCTGCAGATTAAGGCTGTGTTGAATATCCGAATATTTCATCGATTATCGAATATTTGAATCTTATTTTTCGAATTTGAATATATTAGAATGCAAAATTCATGAAAAGGAAGGGAAAATGTTGTTTTGTTTTTACATGTACCGGTAAATGAGAAAAATTGCATATGGAGGCTTGTTTCAAGCAGATTCAAATGAAAAGTGACAGAAATCTTACAATAATTCAAATAGTATATTATTCATTAAACTATTTAAGGGAATAGAAATTTATAACAGAGCAAGAAGTATTGTTCATCTCTTAAATCTTGCTAAATCCTGGCTAGAGATACTCCTAGATGTGAGAAGCTATTATAGTGATTATAATGTGCAATTGTGTGTGTTATTGCAACTGATTTAGTATATGGGTTGTTCATTAACAATCAGCCGATCAGTACGACCAAATATTCAGATATTCGATCAGATTGAAGGTCGAATATTTCGAATAGTGAATTATTCGAATTGACTCAGCCCTACTTCAGATACTGATATGTACATGTACGTATACATGTAGATGTACAGTACAATTATGTATAAATGTTTGTAAAATTTTGTGCTGAACTGATGGCGAGACTGCTGCATTATGTGAAAAGGCAAGATGCTGGAAACATGTACATGTGCTTTTGAAAAATTTGGCTCGGACAGTGAAACCATTAATAGGTCCAATCCAATTTCCATGCATTTTACAAGGAGGCCAACATTTTAATCTATGTGTAATACACGTAACAGACAGTCATCACATACATGTACATGTCCATGTACGGGTAATTAAGACTCTCGCAAATGAACAAAATATGAACTGAATACCATAATTCTCAAGATTGAAAATCTTTTTCATACATGTCCTAAAATAAAAAAAATTCAACTAATTTAGGATCACAATTGGGACTCTGCATTAACATTCCAGCATATGATACTCACAATGAATGCATGAACAGATGACTTGCTAAAAGATTTCTTAACACAGCGGTTTATCCAGATGATATCCCGAGCTTGATCCTACCGGTAATGTCAAACCAACCCATGTAATGAGACAAACACGGTATACCAAGATTAACAAAACACACGCCAGTGGTAAAGCATCCAGTGATCCACTGTCAGTGCCTGTGATGTCCGTTGAAAATGTTCATCTAGCTCAGCTGATTAGACCAGTGAACACACGGCAGTCACATCACAACTTCCTTCAGCATCTTCGCCCGATGATAACAACACAATGCCCACGCGTTTATGACCTAATGTAATTCCCTGGGTATGGAAGGGGCCCCAACCGCAGTCACCGCACAAGGCTGACCCCAGCGGGTGACCTCTGGCATTTAGGAATAGAGCTGGAGAGATGAGCTGATGGTGGATGTGAGAGATGCGGCAGGGAAAAAGGGAGGACGTGTTCATCAGTTACAGCTAGAGCTAGACGTGCATTCAAGTCCTCTATTTATTCATAAAAATGGGATGAAATGTCTGGATATGGTCATTATCAAACTGTTCCGCATGGATGTATACAGAAAATCTTTCCCAAAAATGCAGTTCCCAGAAACTGTATAAAGAGGCATTTACCAAATCATGTTGTTATTTACTTTCCTCCAATCACTCTACTATCCTGTTCAAATATTTAAGGAACTGATTTTGGGATTTATGTTGATTACAAAAACTGTAAAGTTTTCCATTTCAGTGACTTACGTGTTCATGTCGTCAAATAAGTTAAAGGGAATTTCTTTCACATTTCATACTCAGTGAAGCTCTGTTGATAACTTTTTCCCGGCTTGTATTTCCCTGTACAAACCCCGAAATTTATACAAACCCCGAAATTTATACAAGATTCAACAAATGTACGGTAATTTGTCAGGTGCTCGATAATTTTTACTCATTTCTGAAGTATAATTACATGTACATGTACACTACATGTAATTTATTTCATATTTCATTGTGACTGTTCCCATTGCTTAAAGACGAGAAAGCCAACTTGTATTTCAGGAGAGCCATTTCCCTCTTTTTGGAGCTGAAGTGCAAGAAATAATGACAGGAAAGAGTAGGCAGAACCCGTGGAACAGATTCAAGGTGAAAACCTTGGCAACAATGGAAACAATCCCTGTGTGGGTGTATAAACTTATTTTGACTCCAAAAACATAAGCTGACAACCACATGAGGGTTTTTGACCTGCACAGATTGTTTTTAATGAAGGAAATGAGAGTAGCAGCATCTAACGCAACAAAACAGAAGCACAGCGCACATGTACATGTATACATTTACACACCTACTGAGTGTACACTTACTAGGCATTGAGCGATTTTTGTAGAAAAAAGTTTGAGTCACTTTTTTGGAGAAAAAAAAAATTTTTTTGCACACCTTGGCCCCAAACCTGGAGACAGTGGCAGGGAGTCCGTCTTATTTTTGAAAACCTCATGGGCATTTCCATGTAAAAAAGGAAAATGGACTCAAATTTTTTTTCACCAAGTTTTTTAATTTGGTTGTAGTTTTACAATAGCATATTGACTAAAGCTATGGAAAAACATCTTTAATCTTTGCTGGCTTTTTAACTTGAAAATTCACCTTTTAAACATTATGTGTGGTGATTATTTATTTTTGACATATCAAAAGAGCTACATGTATTACACATTCCTCCTAAACAACCCCATTTTAATTTTCATGCCGAGTTCAAAGTTGGATATAGTTTCATGACAGCATTTTCTCATTACATTTTATGACAAACATTCCCTTTCTATTCTAGCTTTATCAGAACAGACCCGGTCAATCAAGTGGTGGTATGTAACGCGAGTCACATGATACACAAAAAGTTAACTGTATACCAAAACCCCAGGGGTATTGAGTTTGCCAATGAAGGCTTCAGTGTGCAACAAACCAAATTACAACAACAATAACCCTAGGTTTTCTGCCTAGGATAATATATCTAGCACTGAAAGTTGGTAAAACGAGTCACATGTAATGCGAGTCACAGCATTTAGCGGTAGGGTAACGTGCATCACAGTTTAAACTGCGGTAGTTACAGTGCTCGTTTTCTTTTCATCAGTGCCCATTGTTTTCTAAAGTTTACTGGCATCTTAAATAGAGGGCAGCAGATAATATTTCCATAATTCCATAGTTACACCGGTTCCTGTTAGTTTTGCAACATTCCTCGTTTACATACCGGTACATAAAATTGGGCAGAAAAACAAAAGATTTGCATCTGTCATCATCTATCTGAAACAAAGGTAAGTACATGTAACTTTCTCACAAAAACATATCAATAGGGGTGAAAACTGAAGTACAAGTAAAACTTTGCTCAAAGTGAAAGTAAATAATGAGGGAAAATGGGGCACAAATTGCTCCAATTGTAGAATTTGGACAAATGAAATGCATGCAACTCTATGTAGCATGACCTCCATGGTTATTGCAATACATGTAACTACATGTACATGTAGCCAGATTATACACAATGTAGCATATACCAGTAAATTGTTCTGTTTTATTTTTAGCCTTATTTTTCTCTTTCTGCATTTGAAGTGTCATTTAGAAAGACGTACTAGGCCTAAAACAGGTGACAATATTACTTACTAGCACTTGGCATATACATGTACATGTACCTGTATTGCTGAACGACATTGTAGTAAAATGGTTAAGGAGCAATTTTTCATAAACCACACATAAAGTGATTTAAGAGCCGACTGTTTTCCACAACCCAGCAGAAGTGTCTGCAGGGTCACCTTTGATAATTTGTATCCCATGACATTATACATGTTTACTAATGCCACATAATCCAAGGAATCAATGTGACAGTGCATGAAATGTTCAAATTTGTATATATTTCACAAATATAAATTACAAGGACATACGCGTACATGTTTGTACTAAATATTTTAATGTATATCATTTTAGGTGATGTAGAAATGGTATTGAGTTGTGAGTTTCAGATAACAATTCAATGTTTTCTCCAATTCATAGTTTGAGATGAAATTTCATTTAAACCTAAGCCGATTTTTCTGCTTTCCTTTTTGTGTAAAGTGAGTCATGCTATAATTACAATGCAATAAAAGGGTTGTTATCTATTGAAATCATTTTTTGTTTGTGTTATTTTATACCAAGTGTCAGTAAGTACCTGCACAAAGTAAGTGGAATTTTTAACTGCTACATTTCAGTATGTGTGGGGTTATAAAAGTTTCAAAATGAACTAAAATGTAACACGAGTCACAGTGGAAATGCCCTCATACATATCCATGTCCCTGTGATTCTTGGGAACATTATGACTGCCATCACTGAGGCTTCAGAATCCTATTTAAAATGTGACCGGTAGGCTTAGTGCACACGAGCAAGACATTATTTTTCCTGATCTTGTGGATCTACATGTACATGTGTATACATGTACTGTATATATACACGTACAATGTACAGTATACCGATACACGCAAGTGTCCTTGTGTATCAACTTCAAGCACAGTAATACTAAAGCAGAGTTTTCACAGATACCAATGGTCAACCTGTGCGTCAGGTGTTTCAAACCATAATAAAAGCTTCCCTGACCAGACCAACTCATTTTTTGTTGTTGAATGCATGAAAGGGAACTTTTATGGATCAACACAATATAAACAATTTCATCAGTGAGCGAATGGCAAGGCCCGATGTCAACAGAAAGTTTCAAAGAAAGAGGTTTGGGTGCATGCTTTGCCCGCCTACATGCATGACACAGGCCTTGACCTTAGCACGAGACTGGCTTACAAATTCTAGCAAAAGGTGCTGAAGGCAAGAACTGCACAATGCATTCTTTCTCTTGGCCAGCAGGTTAGTGAAGCAATCATCTAATGGGTCATTCTATAAATTTGGGGTCTAATTTTTTTCATGTCGCTTGTCACATCTGATTTTGTAAGTACACATTTTCTAATTTCCAAGAGTGATAAATTGACGCAAATTACCAGCCAAACAACTAGTATAATAGTTTGAAATCAATTTCATTTACATTTCCACATATCAAATTACACAGGGCAGGTGTAACAGGGACACAAAAAGTCACACTTTTGGATCCTGAATTTATAAAATGACCCCAATCTACCTGTTTTAAAATGTCGTTTGTCACAACAGTATATGTAAAGATGAATAAAACCATTAATGTGAAATCGATTACACATGTTACGTATTAAAGTTAGTTTTCAATCCTCCACTTGACAGCAAGACTCCACAGTGATGGTTGAAATTATGAAATTAAATAATGCCTGTCAAAGTTAATTTTGCTAAAAAATATCCAGTGGGCGAGCAAAAATTTCTGCAGGCTCTTACCTTTTGTATAAAAATAAGCTAAATTGCCCAGCAGGCTAGTTAAAAAACAAAGCTTAAGGTCGAAGCCTGATGACATCACATGATAGGATCTACCGGTACTGTAGGTGAGAAAAATCCACAGTAGAGACTTGGTCAAGTTTAACCTGCTGGAAGACGAATAGTGAGGAAAATCGTATGTCTAACAGAGGCCATCATCACCACAAACACGTATGCAGATCCATACCTCACATGCATACATGTATTAAGAATTCATAGTGCAAAGAACATCTTGTTCATGGTGCAATTTTTAATACGCAGACTGTTTTTCCTAGTTGAGACAAAGAAGCCTAGAATGACTCATTTTGTTTTTCAGCGATCCAGTAGACTGTCTAGTATTTCACAGACAGATGGTTTTACCTGTCCAGATTTCCTGAAATACACCGCTAACCAAGATGGAATAGAATTCTATACTTCATGAGAGATTAACAGCCAATGGGTCAGGAACATCACCTAGAGAGAGATGTAATTTCCTAATTACAGTGTAACATCCATGCACACAAACATTTTTCACAGTCCTCAAAGAAATGAAACTCTGATAAATATTAACTAATCAAATTTAGCAAATAATAAACGCATTAATTCTCATTGGTAAATAGTCTAACATGGGCAATGCCTTTTGCAACACGTACTTGTACAAGTTGACCATTTCATTATAAATTTGGTTAGCATTTGACATACACATGTGCACAAGAAACAAGTGACACATCTTACAAACATACCCGCTACCTGTGCATGGAATGTGTTTTCTTTTTTAAAATGAGGTTTATTAATATTAAAGCTTGGCGATAAGATCACAAATCGTCACCGTTTTCACAAAGAGGGGAATTTCTCACCACAGGGTAAACCCTCGGTTTCAAGAAAATCACAATTGAAAATGGTCTCTTTTGCAAACACTTATTTCTTCAGTCTTTAGCCTTCCTTTGACTTTACCAAGGCTACTTCATGAAAGAGGTGATCTTAAATGACCAAAAACTGCATACAAGTCAATAAATATTCTTATTTTGTAAACAAACAAATTTGCCTCTTTGTGAGAATGCTAACGTTTGAGCGACTTTTGTCTATTGGTAAAAATGCGCAAAATTGTTACATGTACATGTACATGTGTACCTTTCCGGTGTCAAAATTGCCTTTTCGTGAAATCAGCGAAACAAGTTTTTTCACGAATTTGCCCTTTATTGCTTACGCTACATGTATATTTATGGAAGACAAATTCATCTCTTCGTGAAAATGCAAACAAATTCGCCCTAGGTACTGTAGATTTTCATGAGTTGGCTGATTTCAGTAGATTCCGTCAAATATGATTACACCAAGCTGAAGGCAGTGCAGAGCCTATTTGATTTTGCCAAAAAACCCAGAAATTTTTAAAAAATCATAATTTGGGACAAAAGTGTCTCTTTGTGAAAATGATAACAATATCTTACTTGGTAAAATAAATTGTAAACTACTGGTATGAAAATTACTGGTGAATGTAAACAAGGCTTAGACAAATGTAAACTTCATACAGTATAAACATACACATACTCTAATTAAAGCATAGTCAAAAGCATTTATAGTCAAAATCAAAAACACAATTCCATAAATGAATGTTTACAGACTGAATTGATGATGTGGTCACCTGTGGGGTACAAGTTCATCTTCAAAACAATCCCATCCTACAAGACAATGGCATTTCCAAGTGAAACTGCACCAACCACCGTCTTGCTTGCATTGATTGCTTCTGTAGCTAAACAGGAACGGTTAATTGTAGGAAGGAATTTTGCCACAGTGCACATGGGTGAAATAGGACGGGCTGAATTACATGTTCACAGAATCAACATGTAAGCCAAATCAGGGAGATTGACACAGACTTTGAACACTTCAGGGTGAATACACATGTACATGTAGTAACAATGACAGAAGTCAACACTGCAGTCACAAACAGGGGTGAAGATTTTGCCTACCGGTGTGTGTTTTATAAACCCTAGTTACCCAGAATGTACATGTATTCAGTGTTTTCTGAAAATTTGTAAAAATATTCATTTAACCTTACTGCGGTGGGATTCGAACCCTCCACCTCCGGCTAACTCCTAAGGCCAAATAAAAAATGGAATCAGGGTGAACTTCGCTGCATGTACACACATACATAGACACATGTATGCATCTTGCGCATTCACAAATGTACATTTAGAAAAAAAAGTCACAAAATTCCCATTCAAATGGTTGATGAGAGGGTACACTAATCATTTATGGGTGGAAGCTGGGGCATGTACTAGTACATGTACATGTATGTACTGAAGTGATACATTACATGTATGTATTTTTTTTAAACATAATTAGAGTTCAACTCAAGTGAGAAAAATCTCTTCAAATCACCTCCCCCCCAACAAAATGTCACCCTCTGTGTTGAACAAATGAGTGTTTACCACCTTGGATAGTCACAGACAAACCACATGTTTTTGAGACTACACATTTCTAATCACAGGATGGAAATCGTCCCCCAAAACTCGTAGAGCATTTATATAGGCCTACCGTATCTTGACAAACACCGACCTTTGGTTAATGAACCTCTAATTGCAGGAAATACAGGAAACAGGTCTGCTGGTACTCCGCAATGCGTTTACCGACAGCATGTTATTACTTCCCAATGCTGCTTTATCACATCTGTGAAATTTGACCAATGCAGGAAGCTGTCAAACCACCGTCACCATGGTGTGAACCAATAATATTTGGATCCATGTATCTGTATGAACATCACACGTAGGAAACCAGCAGTGGGGGTGTATAGTTTGGAATCTATTAAAATAATGTAAAACCAGTAAAAAAAAAATCAGGCCAATTTGGAGTGGCTGCAATTCTGGTTTCTACTGTACATGTACAGTAGAAGCAAAGTAGAAAGCACATGTCCATGTATTTCAACCATGATGAACAAACATGTGCCATGGCAATTTAAATACCACCAACAGTGTTTGGCTATGGTTACATATGTGCGAGCTTACAATGTATGAAGCCCAGTCTATGGATCACTTGTGCACTGTCGGTAATTTTCTTTCTTTTCTTGTCAGCAATGAGGAGTCATTGCCGGTAACAATGTGAGTTCTATTGACATCTGTTTGAGTAATGCCATAAACATGGCTCTTTTGTTGAAAATGGCAGGCATTCTTCTTGTGTATGGCATGGACAGCCTATAATTTCGGGTCAAGGGTGGTCATTTAATCCAAGGCAGCATTGGTCACTTTATGGTCACTATACTGTGGGGGGGGGAGCTTTAGTGGACTGTCATTTACCATGTGTTAAATAGACTGGTCTTGGTGGCCACATCTATCTGTCACCCATCACTTAAATAGCAGTACATCTGTTCTTGTCTGAAGGGTCTGAATTCTGTTCAAGGTTAACTATTGCTTTCTGCTGAGGTCAACCCAAGGTGGTTTATCATGTGCGTAGTGATAATGTTATGACTTCTCCATTGCTGGGTTTGGCATCTTCCTAAGCTCTGCACAATTCAGTCTTTGTGCAAAAGCCATATGTTTGTGGAATGATTAAAACCTCTACCATTAGCATGCCATGCGCTAGGCACATTTTGCAAAACTTGCCTGAAGACACCAATTTTCTTACATATTGCTCGTCACAGTGTATTGCAAAATTATTGGCTAAATCATGATTTCAGCATTATCCAAAAATTACATGTAAGAAGTCAAAAAATGGTAAACCTAACACTGAGCCAAATATAGCAACTTGGCCCAAAAAAATTGGGAATTATTCATTAGGGGAAGAGTTCCATTCAGACAACATTTACTTTACCCTACAGTTGTCAGGCTGTACATCAGCCATCATCAGAAAGCAATAACATGTCCTAAAGAGTCAATTTTAGATGGGGGGAGTCAGGTTGGCGTAGTGGTTCTTTCCTCGCCTTCCACCTCTGTGGCCCGGGTTCGAATCCCGGCCTGGTCCACATGTGGATTGGGTTTTCAGTCCCTACCTGACTCTGTGGGTTTTACCCAGAATATTCCTCTGGGGTTTTCCTCCCACCTCTAAAACTGTAAGGCCTACATGTAACTGCTTCTTATTTCAATGTGCCTGAGTCTTCAAGTACATGAAGTCGGCGTATCACTTAAAGGAAGAAGAAACAAAGGCAGAAAAATATCAAAGCATTACTTAGAAAATAATTAGATTTTCTCAGACCAGTCTCGTAGGACTTTGCTTTGCACGGTATGTCAAGCAGAATCTGTATCCAGTAGCATTCTTTCAAGATAACTGTAAACAGGTTGGAGTCATGAATGTTGTAACCAGTCACTAAATTTGGTGACTCGAGGTCAGTCATTTTAACATTGTGCCTTGAGTCAAGTTGAGTCACTACATGTACATGTAGGTCAAGAAGTCAAGTTGAGTCACTTTGTGTAGTCAAGTAATGTACTTGAGTTAAGTCTCCATGAGAGATTCGAGTTGAGTTATTTGGTCGCAGAGACTTGAGTCATTTACCCGTTGAGGCTCGAGTCAAGTCGAGTTGCCAAAAATTGTGATTTGCGTCGAACTCAAGTTGAGTCATTGACCCAACATGCTCGAGTAATTAGAACTTTGGGTCATATCACAGCACTGTTCTCATGGTCCAGTAGGCTGTAGGTTGTACTATACATGTGTATATGTAGTCTGTAGGCCTCGCCCTGCGGCTGAACAATATCCACTGAACCATAGTCTAAGGCCTAGTACTAGGGGTCGAGGCCTAAATAAATCAATGAAGGCCTAGGCCTACCGGTACCATGCATGTTTGGCAAGCATTGGCAGCTGACATAGTGGAGTCTTCATCAACCCTAAAACTTCTCTGAATTTCTGTAATGTCACCGACAACTCATAAGTCTTCCAAAGCACAGGTTCCGGCTTCAGTTTGACGTTAACCAAAGCCTTTCCTCTGTATAAAACATCATAACATTGTCTGAATAAATCTGAACCACGATACTCACCCAAGGACGGCTTGCACTGCAGTTGCACTGATTTCAACTCGTACTCGTACTACCAAAACGCTGCCAAACATGTATGTCCATGTGCCACGGGATTCTTTGATCATACTGTGAGTCCATGTACTGTACGTACGTGTATGTATGTACCTGTGGATCGCGCCCACAAGTCGCACCCAAAAGAGGGCGCAATCCATCCTTAACGGAGACAAGGCCGTTTTCCAATACTCAACTTCGTCTCCGTCTCAGGCTTCATGTAGGAAACCAATCCTCGATTGTGGGCCTGAAGCGTTTAACCTAAATAGGCTAGTAATGTTTTGTGGCACTATCGGACTTACTATTGCACTTACGACCTCAAAGTCAGGAAGTAAAAAAGTTGAAGCCTGAGACGGAGCCCAAGACGAGTATTGGAAAACAAGTGACCCAGATTTTTTTGGCCCGACTTTTGTCTCAAAAAAATGTGGTACATCCATATATCAGCAGTGGCCTTTGAAACCTTTCACAGTTTTCAAAAACAATCTCGCACAGCAGTTACAAAATAACTTCTTAATGGTTAAATTGGAGATTTCTTCATTTTTTTTTCTCAACTGGGAGTGTGATGAGAAGTTTTTTCACTAGGGAATATAATAAAATATTCTTAAGTCCGAAAAAAGCTAGATTCAAATGTAAAAATTCAATTTTGCTGACTGAACGTTTCCTACTTGTAGTGTACAATTGATCATTTTCAAGATGGGTACACAATGTAAATTCTTGTTATTTTTAATGTGATTTTTAAGGGGTACCCCGTGAAGCCAAAGAGAAGACAAACACACGACCATGAATACAAAAAAATAAACATTCATGTCACTCACAACAATTAACCGGGATCACACATTCATTTTTTTATTCATGATACACCAGACGGGTAGACGGAAACTTCAGCATTCATTTCCTTGCACAATCCATGAGTCTGCTGTAGCCAAGGTTTTCGGCATGACATCGTTATGACATCACCAATTTCTCATTACAATCTGCTGCACAGTAGCTGTCAAGCAGACCAGGTGTCTTGAGATTTTTTTATGTGACAACCAAGGGTACCAATCTCCTTTCAGGTATAATTCCCTGAAGTGAAACAGCACAGTTGACATATTTTTTTTCCAAGTTATAAAACAAATACAAAAACATTTTAATAAACTTGCTCATTTTATAATAATCACACGGCAAAATGAAATCACAGTAGTAACAGGCACGGTTGTGCATTCAGTTGGTGAGAAATATGTCCCCTGTATCAGATGCAACTTTCTGGAACAATGTAAATGTATTTTGGAGAAAATAAAAATCTCTAATTACTACAAATAACAGAGCATCACATGCAACAGCCGTACGGTTTGTTTACAGTCTGATGCCAGGTTATTTTTCATCATACCAGTGAACATGTTGTACTTGGGTTGCTACTTAATTCTTCACTCTGACCTTTGGCTGGAAGTAGTGCCAACAAATAATGCATGCTGAAATATCGTATTTAAGGTGCTGGCTCAAGCACAGCTTGAAACCATTTATTTGAATTTCGGGGGAAAAACATCACTTGCAGACCAATGTAAAAGTGCGTTTAGACCAAACTTTACATCAATACCGTTTGTAATTTGCAGTCTTAAGTGACCGAAACAGTTGCACATGTTAGCATCTATTCACATTCAATGTATTTAAGGTTATCTATGGAAACAGACAAGTCACACTAGTCTTGAAACTAACGTCATATATGCACAACCTTGAACCCAAACCAGGCTGAAGTTGCCAGAAATACTTGACAGTTTGACAAAGCTACTGGTGAATTGACAACAATGTAAATACTACCAGCAGCAGTCCACAGAGTATTCAGTGTCTAAAATGGTACCTCAGATTAGTTTGTACGAACCAAACCACAGTCTGTAAGTAATCAACACTTTTCCAAATACTTTTCCAACTTCAGCCTTCAGTTTTGGGTTTACTGACCACAACAGCACGCTTAACTTCTTGGTTGTGTGCGGACCTTCAAGATTACTTAATAATCACTCATTTGGTAGCCAAGCTTTTGAAAGCAACTAGCCCCATTACACCACAGCCTCTATACTTCCACAGCCAACAAGTTAAGGAAACTTCTTTTTTTTAATTCATTTTCACAGGAAGCGTTACTAAGCTTAGAAATTAGACATCGACATGCTTTGAAAGTCATCTGCTTGGAGTGCCAAGACACTCAGGAGCCCTTGAGTGATGATAGACCGGCCCTCATGATTTCATCAACGAGGAGAAGGTTTCCAGCAATTACCGTACTGCCAAAGAAACAGAGAAGTCCAAACAGATCTTTGATTTGCAAAGACAAACTGAGTTCAACTACCTGAAATGGTATCTTTCTGATGTGTTACTTTAACCTAACCCTGCCAGACGCAGCACAGTGCATCAGGTAAAAAGACTAGTGCACTTTGATGCACTGGGCAATTAACAGCAGCCAAACAAACTGGCCATGTTGAGACAATGGGAGCTAGACAGCTAGTCACATTGAACAATGCCACTGTTGGATCTTGTGGTGACTGGCAACCACAGACTCTCAGGCTGTTTGGCCTTGGGGAAAGTTGACAAGTTGGATCTTGTTACACTGGGCAGGCGAGCCACTTTAACAAACCATGCAGTCTGATGTGTCTGGCAGGGTTCCTAGCCAAGTACCCCGGAAGGTTAGGGCTACAATGCAAAGTAAGAATATTTTGAAGAGTAGAGAAACAGGGAATTTTCTGAACTCACCAAGAATGAAGAATTTGTTTCTTAACACAGTAGTTATCCCATATACCAGCGTCAGCTGCAACCAAAGCCTCACCTGTTAACAAGTATAATAAATGAAATAATTTCTTGAAACTAGCAACATATTACCCATTTGGCTTGACTCGCTTTCAATTTCAGACATTCAACTTCTACATGCCATTTCTAAATTTTTCAATTTAATGAAGTTCTAATGTTGGTAGAAAATCTAGAATGGAACAAAAACAAACAAAAGATTCTGTATATTCTAATGTATGGCCTATGCACAAAAAAAACCCCAACGGTGATGGCAACGGTGAGTTTGGAAGGGTAGGAGCAAACACTTGGAGTGACAGGGTGACAGATTGGACAGTTGATTCTAAATGACCCAGTCACTTTATGCTGAGAACTTTACTGAGGAATCAACAACGCTGACAACACCCAAAAAACACACTCTTTGCATGCACGTCCAACAGGTGTCAACAGGTAATACCAATCTGGCACAAAACCTCTGAAACCTTTAAGTGGAATTCGAGAGCGTTGAAGTCACTTCATCCCTGCTTGCCTCTCTCCATCCAGGAGGAGAGATGAACAGGCATTAGCTGGGGAGCAACCTGTGATGGACTGGCATCCAGTTCTGGAGGAAACAGATATATATAGCTTGCTTGTTAGGGATAGAGAATTAAGTATGCATTTGATCAGGACTAACCGGTGGATATATCGACTCCAACAAGCTGTTTACTCTCTGCGTACTCCTCCTGGAGCTTTACGATTACTTCTTGGGGATCAAGACCCGAGTTCTGAGCTAGGACCTTCGGGATGATCAGGAGAGCGTCGGCGAATGCTTGGACGCCTAGACGAGCACGACCTTTGACTGTCTCTTTGAATTTGATGAGGCCGGCGTGGATGGCTACCTCCAGGGCACCAGCACCGGCGACCACAGCAGCTGAGAGCGGGTGTAAGATGGTATGGAAAGTTAAACAACATGACTTTGAGATGTTCCATGCTCTTATCAATGAGTTGGGAGGATTTAAGTATCTCCACAATGTTTGAAAACGGGAATACTAGTCTTGACATTTTTTCATGGATTGGGAAATGGGTGATGTGGGAATGAATGGAGTTTGTACGCTGAGGATAACTGCGTGACGATATATATTAATACGGTACACAAGGCATCTCATGAGTAAATTTTAACACATTTTTTAAAGCCTATAAATTTTCTTCCATGTATGAACAAAAAAAATCATAAAGGACTGCTAGTGAAGTTAGAAAAAACTTCAAAGTGGCAGAACTACTAAGAGTAAGAGAGTCTGATGACTTGGCTTGGTGATGTTTTGAGGCTCAATCATTCTGTGAGGAAAAGATTGGCAGAACTTAAATGCTAGAGCTCTCCTGATATCCCAAAGACAAAGAACTGTTGTCATATAGAGTACCAAAGTGCAAAGTGAATACGTCACATGCACAATTATGTGTGTAAAAGGCATTAGCACGAGAACCAGCGCATGAACCAACATGCACACGCACTCCATTCGTTTGCACTACACTTTCTAGATCAAATGATGTCACGCTTCAGTGCTCTATACCTTGTGTAGGGAGGTTTGGGGGATCAGATGGGCTAAACCTACCATCATCAATGGCATTCTTGACGGCGCGTAAACCATCGTGGATAGCATCTTTGATCTGAGTCAATGTATGCTTGTTAGGCCCCTTGATCAAGATGGTCACAGAGCGAGGATTAGCACATTCCTCGATAAAGGTAAACTTTTCCTCTCCCTGTTGAGAAACAAAGGCAATGTCATTCAGCCATCTTGCAGGCCCTAATGGACACACTAACAAATGAAGGATAAATCCTCTCATGCTTGTCCTCGCAATATGGCAGCAATGCCCACTAAGATGGCTGCCATGTACAAGGTCCACACATTACAATAAAGATGTGGAAAGTTAAAAATGTTACATCGAGAATACCAACCATTTTTACAGTTGTACTTTTCGCAGTAGAGTTTGGTTGCCGGGTTTAGATAACCAATTCTATATATAATACAGAATTGGTAATCTGAACTCGGCAACTGCACATACATGATTACTAAAACTGCTCCACTAACCTTAACCTTACTTAAAGCTACAAAATACTACTAGGAGTAAAATGACGTCA
>NW_019091495.1:638267-656180 GCF_001949145.1 Acanthaster planci
GAGCCATACAGTGCTGTGGTAGTATGAATACATGACCTTATTGATCTCTGCACAACTAACAATGGAAGTACCCTAGACTGGATGTAGTAATTTATGGTACATCTTCAGCCTCGTATTACTATGTAGTATCTTGTAGTACTGAGTCCTGTACCCCATGTGATATGCCGGGGGTACACAATGTGGTATTATTCCCATTCTCAAGCACAATTCTGTATTGAATGCGACTGTTCTCAGCCCACCACGTTCCAAAACTGAGGAGCTTTTCTACCTACCAGGACATGTTCGTAGACAAGGCCTGCTTGGCCTAGGTTTTCTGGAGCTAAATCATCCACTGAGTTCATGGCAACCCCTCCGCATGCCAAGCACAGCCTAAAAGCAAGACAAGAAGTTTCACAAACATTTCACAAATATCTATTATTCATGTTATCGAACACATACTAATCATGACCAACATAATCCAACCGCTTGTGGTCTTCAATCACAACTTCTGTGGCCTTTTTGCTAGGTTGGAACCACAGTCCCTTCAAAATCCTCCCTTTGCCCCATGTGAAAATTGGACACAGCCTACAGTCTCCCAAATCCTCCATTATTTCTGAACCTGATCACTACCCCCGTCCAACCAAATCCTCCGGCAGTAACCGTCAGTGTGTTGAGGCAGCGTGTGATAGCATGGAGCAGAACAGATGATTTCCAGTAAAATCTAAGTCAAGAATTAATTAAGCAGGAACAAAACAATGCCATTGGCACAATGCATCCTTCCAATATGGGCGATTCACAATACAGCATGCCATCAAGAGTTCGCCACAGACAGGCCACTTTTCAAGTTTATGGTCGACACTTTGCAACGTTTAAGCACACTTTGTAATATGGGGATATTTGAGTGATTGAGGCGTTCCCTGCACCACACAAACCGATCATTTTGACTACCTAACACTCATTCGCAACAAACAATTTTGAACTTTCAACCAAGATATACAAACATTCATAAATTCAAATTTCAGTGCACAGCGCAGTTAGCAAATGCGACTTTGTCAACTACTTATCCCATAATGCACTGTAAAAAACGGCCTCCCCTGGACAACCTGTTGGTGGCGCGCACTGCGTCGTGAATCGCCTGTATTCAGCAACACAAGGGAGATCTTGGAGGATTGGGTAGGTTATGGACAATCTACATTTTATTGATCCCTTTTCCAATGGATCTACGCCGCCATACCTTTCCATGTTTCTCCTCTTGGCTCTACGTAAAGCTACAATCCCCTCTTTTGCCAGCATGTCCAGTGACAAGGGGTCAATGCCCTACACAGAAAACAGAGACAAAATATTCAGCCCCTAATGCTGATTAAATGCAAAGAGGTTAAATACAATCATCATGTGACTCATCGGTCATAATGAAGTTTCACAGTGTCAGTGAATTGGTGCAGGACAATTTTATCTATCAATATACTTCGTGTCAGTACACGAGATACGACCTTGTTGCACTGACGTGACATATAGTACATTCCTAGCAAAAAAAGCAAACTCATCAAAGTAGAGTTTTTTCAGGTTTATTTCTATATATGAACTGATTTATTTTTTTTGAACTCACCTTTATGATGTATAAAGGGAAAACAACATTACCATGAAAAGAAACCAAAGAAGTAAAGGCATGATTTTAAGCTTTAGTCATGTATCAGGTTGTTTCCAGGATGGTAAGTCACTGTGGTTAGACACTGCCATCCAACGATGCAAAACACTGACAAGATTACTGTAGCATTGCCTAACGAACAGAGCAAGTCATGACCAAGACTAGCCTGCAGATACCACACAATGCACATCGGAACACTTTCCGGTGGTTGAAAATCTGACTTGTAGCTGCAATTATAAGACCCTGGAGTTAGTTGGCATAGAGGCTTTGCAAACAAGTGATCTATCTGCAGTACCAATGAGTAGCAGAGACATGTCAGTATGGCAGCCAGCCCGTAAGATAGCCGTCGTTACCTTTTGGTTAATGACGACGAATCCTTTGTCATTTCCCTCGCAGACTTTCCTCTTCAGTTCAATGACCTTTCGGACCTTCTCGTCCGTGAATGCCCTCTCTGCCTCCACCAGCTTCTCGCGGTCTTTGGCGGACTTGTAGAAGAATCCTGCATTAACCTCACTGCATGAATGGATAAACAAAATTGAACGAAATATTGAAGTACTTAGAATGAGTAGAACATGGACCAACTAGCTGGAAAAAAGATCCCCCCTACACTCTGAATTAAGGACTTAAAGTTGAATTTAAGTAGAATAAAAAAAATTGTTCTTTTCATGCATCATCAAAAGAGAAAATTCTTGCTAACAGTATTTAAAATATCTGGAATACTCTTTAACCCTAACCGCCAAGTATATTGTTTGGCTTACAGTACTCAGTACTACAAAATACTAAGTAATAGCCTGAGCCTGAAGGACCTAGCGCTACAGATTACTACTTCTGGCTAGGTTACTTCCATTGTTACTTGTACAGAGAACAATAAAGCCATGCATTCATTGTGCCACAACACTGTATGGTACATTGTCTTTTCTATTTTATCTTATGGCTTCAGAGAAAAATAAAGTTACGTCCTCTTACAAGCGGCAGCACTGATTACTACATTTTACTGCAAGTAGTAATTTGTAGTATTATGTAGGGTAAGGGTTAAAAGAGTTTTGGTAAAGAGAACTGATCATGTTCGTTAAATTTGCATGTTTTATGACTCTAAAGGCACGCTGGTGCTTCAACAAATTTGTTATGCGATAAGTTGATCTAACTTCACAACATCGCAATCCTGTTCGCTCACACACTATGCTCTGGCCTTAACAGTTCTGAATCTTAGCAAAATCCCCAGCACATAAACTTGCAGTGACGCCTGCTTTTGCTCTTGCAATGAGCACCAGTCTGTCTTCAAGGATCACACTATTGACCCCCCAAAGAAATTGCAAACACATCCCCACCTCTTCTCATACTCCATGGATACATTACAAGTCAGGATGTAGGCATCGGTGACACGCTTCTTCATGTCTGGGTGGCGGGCTCCATGGTCTAGCACCAAGCCTCGCACCAGCTTGGTGTCCAGGTCCATCTTGTGCTGCATCTGCATGATCTCCACCATGTGAAGGTCAATCTGCTCCTCGGGTTTGCGGATAGCCAGCACAGCATCCACAACAACCTAGGAGGAAAGAGTGGCATCAGAGAAATAAGTGAAACAATCTTTATTCCAAATCTGTATGCGCTAGTTGTAGGAGCCTTCTTACATTCTGCAGAGTCTACCTCTGTGGAGGAAACTGATGTCACATTTATGACACAACCTAATAAAATAAGTTGAAGTCAACACAGCCACTTTTTAGTTAAAAGATCCTTGCAACATGGAAATCTATAGGAATCCTCAACATTTTTCATCAGGATGCCAAACTGAGCGAAATTTCAAAACAAAAGCTCGGGTCGTTCTTCCTTTCTAAAACAGTAAAAAAATCTCAATCCATTACTGAACATTTCGCCTCAAGACCCATTGTGTGGGATCTGGTCACTATTTTACTTCAAACCTTCTAGAGGCATCAAATCTCATGTGAAATGACAGTAGATTGGCTCAGTCTTCTTCAATCCTGCAAAATCTTCCCACATCTCTCACAAAATTTTGACGAGACGTGGGAAGGTCAAGGGCAAAGGCTAACCTACAACACAGAGGTATACACAGCTCTTCCTTCAGTTGATGGACTCACCTCAGTCAATAGATCAGCCATCTCAGCATGCACCTTGGTGCGTAAGGAGGTACGAGCCACACTGATCAGTGTGTCTCTGTCCATCTCCCGAGCCACCTTCACTTCATCTAGGATCTTCAAGGCCTTAGCTTTGGCCAGCTCAAAGCCTTCTGTCACAATGCGAGGATGCAGACCCTGTACATGACACAGAAGGTGATCGGGAAGTGTACTGAGGATAGGTGCATTTTTTAACATTCGTTTCTTGCAACATGAGAATATTAATTGTCATACTGGGACTTCACAGGAAAACCTTCTGACTAGGATGCTTCAGCTTTATTCAGTTTTCGACTTTGGATTTTTTATTTTAATTTTTCTGGGGTGAAACTGTTAATATTTTTGTCTGAAAAATAAGTGAGCTCATAAGTCAGATGTCTTACAGGTTTTTTCAACAAGTTCCAGATCTGTTGACAAGATATAACAGATTTGTATTGATTAGGATACAGTACCTCTGATATGTAGAGATCTGCCTGCTTAAGAAGTTCCCCGATGATGAGAACGTTGGATGTTGTCCCATCTCCTGTGATGTCATCTTGGGCAGTGGCCACTTTAGCAATCATGGATGCCGTGGGATGTTGAATTTGCTGTGAGATAGAGAGAAGTTTCCAGAAAAAGAAAAAAGACAATGTTTCCCTGAAAAAAAAAACCTGAAGAAAAGTGAAGTATGGTTCTTTCTAAACGGGAAACTCTTTGATAGACTGGCCCCATGGCTTGTGGAAGTAATGTGGGGCTTGGTGCAATATATTTTGTTCTCAAACATTTCATATATGTGGTAGTCTTGTAGGCCTCATCAAGCATTGGAATGGTAGTTTCATATACCAGTCTACACATCGGTACATGCAAGGTTATGCCAGCCTACGAAAATGTCCAATCCCGTGGAAGTATGTTTGTTCTGAGTTGCCACACCGACTATTCATCACTGTTTTTAAGAACGACTCCGAAGAAAATTATACAAAAATAAAATTTCCTTAACCATCATTGTGCCTACTGCATTCTTGTCTGTTTTAGGACCTCATATGAGTTTGGCAAGAGGTTCAAATCTGGTCACAATGTATTCGCCACCAACAGATTTGACGTCATCTCAAATCATCATTTACGACAAGATCTTTCAGCTTGAGAAAAACTAAAAGTGTCTGAGGAAAAGTTGTTCTTAAGTAATATTTCAAAAACTTGGCAGTTGAAAACTTCAAGGATCATGGTGAAAATATACAGAACTCTTTCCTTCAGTCTAAAATGCTTACACTTCTGCATGATTATCTTACCATTTCGTGAAGAAGGACATTGCCATCCTTGGTCAGCTTGATATCACCACTTCCAGATACCAGCCTAAGGTTCAATGATCAACACGGCTTTTTTTAATATTAGGAGTTCTGCCCTTCACACTTTTACCAGATTTGGATTAGATCAGAAATTGGGCCCTTTGCCACTTCAACCATTTTGTAAGGGGAGGGGCAGCGATGTCGGGGGCACACGATACACGCTGCGTTGTCAAGCTAGCGATTTAAAATGTTTGAACAAATTTGTACTTCAGGGAATGATAATATTTTGTGAAGATATGGTTGTGAAGTTGTGAGACTACTAGAGTTTCTGTTTTCCATACAATTCAGGGATTTATTTATTGCAAAATGGTCAAGCCGATGTGTGATCAGTGTGGTTCCCTGACCACAGATTTCCGACATCTCTATACCCCTACGTGCCTCTCTTTACCCAGGAGTAAATGGGTACCTGTAAGGGGAGATTTGGTTATGTTAGCCATGTGCGCCTGATAGGGTAGCATCAGCTAGTACGCTCCTAAGGGAGCTGAGATGGTTTCAGGAATGTTCAGTTGTTGTGAGCCCAATGTGTAGGGATAATGATAATGCTGCGCCTTGAGCACCCAGCAGGGTGGATACATGCGCAATATAAATCGGAATTATTATTAAATAATCTTAGCGGGAGTAGTTGGAATTATGGGACTGGAATCCAAAGCAACATACATGTAGATGTTTGTTACGGGCATACGCTGCGCCTGTTTTTGTCACGTGATGTACGGCCACAGAAAATGCAGACGTGTGCAGATCGAGGGATGAGAGGGAAGGATGGTAGAAAGAACCTCATTTTTGGCCAATAATATAGGTTAAACGCTACAAAATACAAGCGATAATGATAGTTCTATATGTTAGCTATTATTAATAGGGTCTTTAGGGGAAGATTTGCTAAAGCAAGCGCTAACAGATGTGTTATCTGGTAGGCAGACTGGGCAGCTTTCAAAATACCATAATGTACAGAACCATAAAAAAGATCGCCCCGGTAAGGTCTACGGAATAGTACCTTACCATTCCGGAAGTAACTACTGCCCAACCATGTCCAAATGTGGGTCTTACTAATTACCGTCAACACATGATAGTAATGTCAACACAGCATCAATTTCCCCAAAATACAACTTTATCCACAAAAGAGGAAAGAAGTGTAATACTTGGGCTGAAAGAGACTTTCCAGTAGTTGGAGGTCACAAATCAATTTGCAAAATGGATTTTTTTCACATGAAAACAAAAAAATCTCAGCAGCGTAGCTGTTTGCCGCCATCTTGCCTCCTCATGGAGCTTGGACTGTACTATTTAGGTGTGGATATGCTGCGCAATAAATTAAATACTTTTTAAGAGAGTAAAATTCGATATTGCAGAAACAACATCATACTTAGATTTTATTTAACACAGTTATTGTCAAAATACAAAAAGGGACAATCATTCAATCTTAACCCTAACCCTCCTCAATCCTCCAACAGGTGAAGGATTCAGGAGGGTTAGGGTTAAGAAAAATACAAATATAGTAACTCTAAAGGAAAAAGCGTTGTATCTTTATCATATAATATCACCACCTCTCTAGCAAAATGGTATGGTCCCAGTTGCCCCAGAGGCAGCATGGCGGCTGATTTCTGAGCTGTTTGAAGGAGGCGATTCGGCCAAATTGAAACGCAAATTTTCCCGAGTCTAACCTGTTGCAGTATAGGCAAATTATCCTTTCAGCAAATGCATTATGGTCGAGTTATGCTTCTTTTGATTTTTAACATTTTTTGGAGGGTGTTGATGCTGTGTTGACAGTCCATTGCATTTTGACGGTAATAAGTATAACTGCCAAATGTTTCAAAAGGCAATTTGTAGGGTCCAAGTTACTATGACTAGGCAGACACTAAAGTTGGGGTGTAACGTTATCATGACATGCCATAGCTTAAGGCCCTAAGCCTTTTTGCTACCACATGGATGATTTTGCACAACTGTGGAAAGGCATTGTGGGAAGGGAAAAGGGGGATTGTTTGCTCCTGTTCCTTCCCATAATGCCTTTATTACTATTGTGCAAAATCACTCTTGCAGTATCGACAAGGCTTATGACTCTATGTACATCACATGTAGGCCTAGGGCCCAACATGACCTACAATATATGCACAAAAAAAAGGATCAATTTTAATTCATTGTGAGAGGCATAAAGTATTGTCAGTAACTTATGTTAGGCCTCAATCACGTTTACATCATACATGTACTTTTCCCCTTTCAAAGGCCTACATGTACATCATGATTAACGTTAATCATGTTAAAATTCATGAAATTGTTGTAACAAAGAAAAGTCACCTGTGAGTTTCAGGTGACTACTCATTGCCACTTACATTTTTATGGTACCCTTGGGTCCTAAATTTGTTCGCAAGACATCCTGCAGTCCCTTGGCGGCACTGGTGTTGATAGCTAGAGCTTGGGCCGCCCTGGCAATTTCGGCTTTCGGATTCAACTCCTTGATGGCTGCCATGTTTGCTAAAAACAGACCGCATGGTTTTTACACTGGTAACCCAAGGAAAATACAGGATTTCGAAGCCATAGCGGGTACCAATACATAAGTAATCCTTCTAGAAAGTTCCCTTATTTTGGACAGAAGAGGGCGGCATGCCAAATTCACTTGGGAAGTTATATATTATTACTATTATTTATTTGGCCCTTGACAAGAACACATAACTAACAAGGAACAGTCTAACATAAAATTAAAATTCACTAAACATGACAAAAACAAGACAACTCAGTCTGAGCTGGCTAGGATTGATCAAAGTACACCTAAAGTAACACTGTGGCTCGAAAGCCTGTCAATTCAAGTCTGTCAATCAAGTTAATTTTTTTCTTCCCGTTTTCTCAGTGAACTTGTAGGTGCTCGCTTGTTTTCCTCTTGAAAACCTCCGCGAGAGAATATAACTAAGAGGTTTCGATGATGAGGGTATTTTCTTTCGGGTATCCCACTGACAGCTGTACAACTGGTCAAATATCTTTGTGTTTTATTCCTCCATGCTTGGAGTCACTCTGAATGCTCATTTCGTCTGCAAATGGCACACTTGCTCTCATCGAAGCCATCGCTTTCAACTCTTCCACTTCAGCAAAACTTCCACTGTACAAAGCTCTCGTTCTTCCCATATTGGAGTATGGTGTACCTGCCTTGCTCCCTCAGACAAGAAACAGGTTGACAATTTGGAGAAAGTCCAAAAACGTGTGACTCGTTTTATTTTTGGCCAAAAGCGTGGTGTGATGAGTTAACCTGATGGGTTAAAAAATCTGGCTTGGCCTGACTTATCTTGTCGGCATCGTATTTATGTTGTTCTCTCGTTTGTTTCCAAGTCTCTGTTCAATATTGTTGGTGGTAAATCAATGTGTTTACAATGTTTCTGATAATTCCCGCCATGTTCACGATATTTTGTTTCAGCACCGGCAAACTAGGACCAAATCCCTGCATGTATCTTGTTTCCATGCTTAATTAGTTCCCTCGTCTTTGTTCAACTCTCCCTGAACACGTTCGCATTGCTTTGCAGCTTTTTTCAACGTTTCTTCCCACTTTTCGAAACAGTGTTCTCTTTTCATAAATCCCAACCCCGCATTTATGTTGCATGTACATGTAAGGCTTATATCCTCTCTGCCAATTGTCAACTACATTTTATCTGATTGGTCGTATATATTTATATACATCTCTTCTCTTCTGCATGTATTTTTGATTTATCGTGTCTTTATTGCTAACTCCATAATTACTTAATTCAATCAATTTTCCCCCTTTCATTTCTACTTTTACTCATTTCCAGTGAGTCATCTCCTTTTATGCAGAAATATTCATACGTTCTAATGTATTTTATTTTATATATTCTTACTTATATTTATGTATTTACTTTACACTTACCTTGATGAGGAGCAGCAGGTCTTCTCATTTTAAGTACTATTTCAGCCTCCTGTTTGCCAATTATCCTTTAGACTTTCATTACATTTATCGTACACCTACCTACTGTTTTCTTACACATGTATTATTTTGTATTTTAAACTATTCATTATGTCCTTATTTATTGTGTTAGTATCATTAATTGCTTATTAATTAACTTATTTAATTTCATATTTAATGCTTACATTATCTTTATACATTTCCAGTAATTCCTTTTCTTTTATATTTGAAAATTTTTAAGTTCTAACTTTTGGCTTCAAATACTTTTATACACATGTATTAGTATTTTTATTTCAATTTATTTATTATTATCTATACACAACTTGATGTGGAGTGGCAGGTCTTTGACCACAGGGATTGTTATCGCGTTTGCCTCTCCAATGCCCATCTAGATGCATCTTGTATGTGATGAAAAAAGAATTGGCATGAATAAATAATAATAAGGAATACTAGCGAAGTTCACGAAATCCCTTCAACAGAGATGACAGCTTTTCAATGTGATAACAATACGCAGGTGACTTAAAATTACATGTATGTGTGACCCAGGACACCCCACGTTTCCAAGCCCTTTTCAAGAGCGGAACCAAATTTTCGGGAGGAGGTGGATTTTGGGGGGGTAGAGAACAATTTCTTTATATTATGAATTTTCACAAGCTTGCATAGTTAAAGAAAGCAAATTTAACTTTCTCTTGTTAAATTAAAAACAAACACACAACAAACGTAAAATTGCCCCCCCAGGGGGGGCACACACTTCCCCTTCCCCTTGGATCTACCGAAGCCCGTATTCAAATTTCTTATTTTGGTCTGCCTTCCAGTCTGCTCAAGTACCTTAGAATTCATGTGATGTAAGTTATTTTTGTTTTGCCCTTTGTTTTGAGCCTCTGGCGTTTATTCCTGAAGTACAGATGAGGCCATAAAATGATACACGGTTAAAAAAACAAATTGTGAAACAAGCGCAACACATACCAGTGAAAAAACGTGAATAATTATGCACAGCGGCGCCGCATTAACTAACAACTCGCGTTTCCTCCGACGCGGTTACATTGATTTTAGATTAACAAAGCAAGTCACAGACTGCAGAAATCGGGAAGGGCAATAAAGTAACGGAACACGTAGCGACACTTCTGTTGTGCCTGGCATTAATTCTTCTAAATGTAACATAAGGCCTCTCGACACATGACACCTGAAAAGCAGTCGTAGAGTTTTTCTATCAAACCTAGACACTTTCCAAGGATTTTCTCAAATCTTTAAAACTCGTTTTCCTCCAATAAGTATCTTTCTCATCTTTTATGTCCAATTTTTGAATTTTATTTTCACTCACACTTTCAGATATTTTGTCTATTATCAATTTTGTGCCTTGTTGGACAAGGAGATCAGAAGGTAATTACCTTTGGGAAAGGCACTGATTATCAAAACACGTCAATGGTATGAATTTTTTAACCAAAAAGCTGATAATGGTGGACATTTTTTAGGTCAGCAGTTGGTAAAAGAAGACTCGACGAAGCGTAGCTTTTGATGTAGCATCCAATTTTAGTGCTGCCATCTCATCGATTTTCTGCAGGCCCAATCAAAATTTTCACTGCTTGATTTGCTTCTCTTTCGCTTTGCAATTTTTCCAAGTCCAACCACTCCACACGAACGCCGTCCGCTGTGGCTACTGTTCACTTTCAGTTTGACTACATATTGCACGTAGTTTACATAAGCTTCCTTCCTCCATGTTTTCCTCCACAATAAAATTTCCATTGCCACATTTGTCTATATTGGGTATTGAAAAATTAAGGGGAAGGTAACCTGAGAACGAGGATAATTAGTATTGTTTTGCTCAGGTTGGACATACTGAATCTTGGAATTGCTCCCGGAAATATGGGACGATTTAATGCCTATATCTCTATATATGCGGGTTCCTCTCAAAGTGAGCAAAGAGCTAGGTAGGTGCATTGAACTGCATTATTACGGATGCTCTACGCGTATCTGGAGTTAGTGCGGATTGAAGGGCTCCCAAGCTCCGGCATATTTTCTATTGATTTTCTCATCTTTAGAACCCGTGACACCCCCCTCCAACGGAGAATTTCTAAAGTTTTGGTTTATTAGTTAAAAAAAGCCTAAGACATGTATTTGGGCCTGAGCCGATGTCCCACTTGATCGGGGAGTGCCCTAGCACAGACGAGTTTGACTGTTCAGTTGATTGATCGATCGATTTCTGATCGATTTACTGATGACGGATATGGTTGAAATTTAATTGTTTCGGGGGCTCGCGTGGTTTATATTTTGTCAGATATTAAAATGAAGTCGTCTGTGAATGGTTTTATGAAAGGACAAGGAATGATTCCAGGACCGTAGACTAGATGAAGTGAACTGAAGTAGGCGTAATATCATCACACCGTTTTCATCACACAAAAAGTGATCAGCCGCAGATAGATTTATTCCATTTGCACCAAACTATTTCATCAGATAAAAAGTTATCAGTAGTAAAGCAATGAGATCAGACGCCGAAAAATCCATCGGTCATGCCCGTGAGTTCAAGGAAATATCACACGAGTTCTTCCACGTGGTATCCTCCAAAATGACGTAACCTTCATTATTTGTCGTAGGGATGACTCGACTACAGGCGCGACGATGCCATCAGCTGGCTGACGCATGATGTAATTGCCATCACGAATGGGCGTGGAAAAACGCATAGTTAGGCTCTTCAGGGAACCCAGGCTTACGTTAACAGGACTGTGCGTACAAATTGGGCGATATCTGGCCTTCGTGAAATTGCACTCGTTCAGCTTGCACGCTGGAATTTGTTACACACTTCTATTTTTTGAAGCTCTATGCGTAAGATACATGTACATGACTACCGAAGACGTCAATTTGTAATTTTTTCTGCGCATTTCGATAGTGTACCCTGAAGATCTCCCTGACATATTTTAGCAGGTAATCTTTAGATTTTGAGGGGAATTTATCTTGAACTTGCTGCCCAAGACTTTTCTTAATCTTGAGTCACCGAGTGGTGACACGGGCGGTAGGCCTGTGCGGTGCACTTACTAGTGGTAGTACTACTACGGAGTCACCGACGCGTCGTTTTTTCAGGCCTTTGGGGGGGGGCGGACGTCCAAGATATTGGTGTTGATCTTGATTGGTAAAGCATTAGCAGACAAGCTCCTGCTGGAACATCAGTCAGCTTGGAAGGGGTGGACAAGCTATTCTTTCAGTGTACGTGTATTTTATGACTCATGAGTGTGGGTAGCTCTACTGAGTGGAGCATTAGTACCAGGCCTATTCCTCTTTTTATGATTTTGGACGGGATCGTCATACTAACGCTCCACGTCTGTACATACAGTAAGGTGAAAACGGTTCTCAAAAATTCCCAAGACTCACCAAAAATACCTCTATCACCACCTACTGGCTTCCGTAAATGCCAACATCAAACGGTTGGGGCTTCAATTATATTTCTGACTTCTGTTAAAATCTGACCGTTTTCACTCAACACGCACGGCACTTAAACTTCTCGCCGCCTCCTCCCATTCAAATAGGGACTCTATGTACAGGCGTGGAGCGTTACGAAGACGATCCTGTCCAAAATCATAAAAAGAAGAATACTAACGCTCCACTCAGTAAAGCTTGATTGTTGGCTGTCACTGAATTATTTCATCTTACCATCCATCATGTCCATGCTCAGTCTTATCCTGTCACTTAATTATCAGTCGTAATATCCTGAGCCTGGACAGGGTAGTCCGAGTAACTTGGCCACTACAAATTACCTTCTTTAACATTTGGATATAGTCGTGATAGTAGGGTCCAATTACATGTACCTTCCAGTGTAAAAATATAACGAATCAGTAGCACTTTAATGACTAACTATTAAAGTAAAACTCCTTCCAATGTACAGTCATTTGCAAAATTTTAGGACCACCCATAGAAAATGCATTAACCTGAAGGAAAACCAAACTTAAACCAATCAATCATGGCAACTTATGTTTATTTTCAATGTGTAACCTTGGTACCTTGGTTGAACATTTCTGACCACATTTCCATGATTTGACATGTTAGCAGTCTAATATTCAGTGTTCCCTCCTTTATTTCTGATTGCTTAGACTGGCTTTTATTTACCCATGCTGCCTTGCAGACAAAATGTCATACAAGACCTACCTTTGCAAAAACTTTCATTCAAATGGGTATACAGCACTACACTGATGTCATGCACCACTGTAAAATCATGTTAAGTAATCATTCAGTGAGACAGTGTAATGCAGGCCCAGTGACAAAAATACCAATAAAACTCAAGGTGGTCTTAAAGTTTTGCAAATTACTGTATGCTAATATCCTGGAGACAAAGTCATGGTGTGCTGGCCTAGCTCTGGCAGACCATTCACAAAAAGCATGCATTATTGGTACACTCGCACTGACAACTGATTCCTGAGCACTGTAAGTGTAATGTACTTGTATGGCCGGTAGCTGTGATCACATCAAACTGTACATCGGACATGGGGCGTTCAGGGATCAGTCGTCGGTGTGCATGTGTCAATGTTATGCCCCAACTAAAGTATCAGTCCCAACTATAGTTGGGCCCGTCCCAACTAGAGTGCTCGAGTGCTTGATCCTAAGTCGGGTGCATTAGACAGTTTAAGGACCATTTTGGAACGGAATGTGGAAGATTTTGATTGGGGGTACGAGTAATTTGGAATGAAATGAATGAATGGAAGCAAAGGTCTGTACATGTACTTGGACTCTACTATCGCCCGACCATATCCAAATGTTACAAAAAAGTCAATTTGTAATGTCCAAGTTACTCGGAGTAGGGCAGGGGAGTTCATGGAGGTCATTCCAGTCATGGTTGGTCATGCAAGTGGTCTGATCATGGACTGTTTGATGAAAGAATGAATTTTGGACTCCTTTAATATTGGTGATCCAGGCATTTTGTTTAATCATAGAGCAAGGACATCTTATCATGTAATCAGTTAGGCCACATGTAGGCCTTGGCTCTACCCCCAGAATTGTGGGGTTCATCGTCCGCTGTTCCGTGGGAGTGTGGCGGACGGGTGGACACCACCTTTCTGTCATGTCAAGTTAGTTACTACATTTACTGTTCTTACGTCTAGAAACTAAAACTTGATGCACCCATACATGTACTGGTACACTGTAGTTCTAGCACAGTCCCTGACATGCCTTCAAGTCACTTTTGGAGCTCTTAATCGGAATGCTGAGGCCATATGGGATTTTGAATCCAGCTTGAATTGGATATGTTGGGCACGATCAGTCGGTCTGAGTGATTGGTCCATAATTTGTCCGTAATTCCACCATTAGCTGGGCGTCTTTTCTTTCTAACTTACTGTATAACCATTGAGAAAAGTTACATGTATTTAATTTAAGATATGCAGTTGCTATAGTGACAGTAATTGTAACGAGACTTTCAAATTCTATAGTTACGTCATTGTATCTGTGCAAGATGGCATGTTCATTGATAAACGATTGATTGAACTGACACAAAACCAATCCATGCTTTCATGTATGTATGTACAATTACGGTATTTTAACCATGCAAGTGTGATGAGTACAGCACTTGTGAAATGACAAAACTCTTGATTCATCGGGCTGCTGTATCGGTGATGTGCGTGTGGCCATGGATGATACAGCATTACGGAGAGTTGAATAGAGAAAGTTCAGTTCATGGGAGTGTGACGTCATTTTGAACTAGGAAGTGCAATGCAAATGAATGATTTATGTGCGCGTGTTGGTTTACGCACTGGTTCTTGTGCTTATGTCGTTTACACACAAAATTATGCGTACATGTACAATGTACACATCTGACACTCTCCAGTACTCTGTAGACCTTTTCACCCACATGACTAAATGTAAACAATACAACCATGTGTGGACCACCTTGGCCACGGTGATCGCATGTATACCTACATGTACATGTACATGTACATGTATGGGCAGCTTGAACCACCACTGACCACGTGCAAGCACTGCATGCTTGACTAGTCTATCTTGAATAGGTAGATTACCATCACAATACTATGCACTCATTTCCATCACAACACATCATAGGTCCAGCACGATCGTGACATCACAAGAAAAAGGTCTGTTGGAATAGGGAAGTAAATTTAGAGACTTCATACAAGGTCTACATATGTACATATACAAATCGTGCAGAGTGATTGGGTAGTCGTATACATGTAGATCTGCCAAGTACTCCCAACAGATATATTTGAGAAACGTTTGCAAAAACGTTTCCATACTGTTTAAATGTTAAAGTGTTTAACCAACACTTTAAAGAGGCCTCGCCGCTTGCCTTGGTGTTAACATTTGTCACATGGACAGACTATTAAACTTCAGCTAAAATGAACACTGTGTAAGTTTTTCTAAATGAGTAACGTTTATCACATGGACAGACATACTGTAACGTTTATCACATGGACAGACATACTGTAACGTTTATCACATGGACAGACATACTGTAACGTTTATCACATCCATGTATCATAACCTGGGGACAGACAGTCTTCTCATTTTCATTTCAGCAAAATGAACTGACTTTTTCTAATGTATTGTTCGTTATTTTATTTAATTTGGTTTTGTAATAAATGTACATGTACTCATAAGATAAGTCTTCTAAGATTTTTACGTTTAGAGGGACAAAATGGTTGTGATAAATGTTACAAAATAGTGAGCAGACATTTGCAATTCCTAAAGTCATATCTTAGTTTTGTCATCTGATAGCAAAAATAACCACAAATATGGTGTACTGTAAACTACATGTATTATTGTAAAAACTTTTCTCAGGAAGATATGTTTTTGTTCAGGTTATCTGCTCAAGGAATGGCAAAATCAGCCTGTTTCATGTTTGTCACTTTGTGGACAGACACCTTGATGTACGTTATTTCCTAATTAGCTCTCCTTAAGTAAATTCCGGATTAAGATAACTTAAAGAAATAGAAAGCCATAGATTTTGACACATTTCTCAAATGTTATACTTGTAGCACCCATGTTTTAATCAACATATGAATTGCTTTTCTCTATAAGAGTGGTATTTTGGATAACCTGAAAAACATGAGCTGACACAGTTATACATGTGCATGTCCTACCAGAACCCCTAATATGCAGTTGTAAATGTAAGCTGGACATTTTCATCAAGATCCTGATAACAATGAACAACCAAATCCTATTAAACTGTGTAAACTTTATCTCCACAATTATACATACATGTATATCAGTGAAATTGTTAAAGTTCATTTCTTGACTCTCAACACTGTTAATGAAAGAAAGAGATGATTTTGGTTAAGATGTGCAAATGTATCTGTTAGTGTGGACAGACCCACATGTACATTGATATATTCCCATTCTTGCAGTGATTCACACAATCCCATCATTCTTTGACATACAATATACGTGTACATGTACATTGTACATTTATGTGTGTATTCACATGGTTTTACAGGGGTGTGAGAATTCAGCTTTTCAGCTGATTTCAGAGTTTTTGTTTAGATATTGACCCAGTCTTTCAGCTGTTTTGTACACCTTGTCTCTGTGCTACATGTACATGTAGCTGTTTTCAGCTTTGATTTGAACTGGCCACACCCCTTGTTTTATTAACTCAGTGGGTGCCTGCATTATTTCACAGCAGTTTGGCTTGAATTGTTTACATTTACACGGGGAACACATTCAGTGTGATGTTTTTGTTATAGTCATTTTTTTTTTTAGCTTATGGCAACCTGCGTGCATCAGTGGGACAAGTTAACATTTGGCTGTTTCTGTAAAATTGATGTTTTGCAAGAAAGGTACGTTACTTACAGACCGGTATACGTGTATACATGGTATATGTGTGTGGAAGTTTCATTTTCATAAAAATTGGTATGAAAATGGATGTGTGACAGTAGTAGGAAAACTACCAAAGGTTGGAAATGTAAGAAAAAATGCATTCGCTACATCAGAGAAAATGTTGACAGAAGAAAGGATAGGGGATAGATTCTTTTCAGCCCTGGGCTCTGTTAGAGTTAACCTGTTACTCTCTGAAATACATGTACATACATGTACATTGCCAGCATTTCTTAACACTCCATGAAATTGTCAAAGAAAATCAGTGATGGATTACATGTCTTCCAGCATGACATGATTAAGTATTCAATTGAAAAATGTTTCAGAGGTGCAGGTATGGTACATGTACATGTGTCTTCCATACTGTGCTTCCTTCTGTCAATTTTCACCTATCAAAATTTATTTAATCCCTGGTGTAAGTCTGATAGTCACCCTGAAACTAGTAATCTCCAAAGTACCGTACAAAAGGTCAGCTTGACTTCTCCTTTTGGCTTGACTGGCCGCAGATTGGGTAATGGTCATCAAAAGCTGTCCGACAAATAAAGATTACTGGTTATTCTAAATTTAGCATGGGACTCCGACTAATGTTCTTATATAACATGTACTTCATGTGTGCAAATCACTTTTACATTCAGAGTTAGGTTTCTGCTCTTTGCAACGTGTCCATCTTTATTCATCACACCATATACCGGTACCAACTACGTGTAAATCAAGCTCAGGAATTTCTACGAGACATTCTTTCGTTGGTTTTAGGTCGGACTGAAATCTTGGTGGCACATGTATTATAACCTTTACCAGCAAGCGAGACTGTTCACCTTACACACTGTAGTGTTGTTCATTTGCACAGTGGTACCAGCATCTCTCCGGTCATCCTGGACCTGACAGTATATCATCCAGTAGTTTTTGAGGTTACTTACACAAGCAGGTGTGAACAGAATGTTCTGGAGAAAACGTGAGACTGGTTGAATCTTGAATAATATTTCTTTAAAAAAATATGCATAACTGATGTGTTGTAGTCTGATTAACTTACTAGGAGGCTACTATTTGTTAGTGTTGCATTTAATTGGCTCCAAAACATGGGTAAGTAGGGTGTTGAAATGAACTGGCATTGATGGCTGAGTGGAAATGTACAAAGATGGAAAA
>NW_019091495.1:656711-670268 GCF_001949145.1 Acanthaster planci
TGGTCATATGTTTTTGTAGAAACATGTACAGGGGAAATAACGCATGTCCCGCAGCCTTTTGCCATGAGCACTGTCCATGGCTTTTAATATTGTACCGGTACCTGCTCTAGATGTTCCTCCAGACAGTCACATTGCTCTCACATCTTCAAAATGCGTCAGTCCCTGACTAGCTGAGATATACATACCGTACATTGTACGTAGATCGGGTCTTTGGCTTGAATTCATAGAAGTCAAGCTTCATGTTACACTTACAGGTGAACCTTTGTACACGTATGTACCAATACAGTGTGTGTATTGCACATGTGGATTCCATTTTGAGGTTTCCAGGGGATCTATTAATTAGATTACTATAATAAACAAAGCACTCGATTCTGGTTCAAATCGTCGTTTGTGTTGTAAGTTTGTCTATGTTTCATTTACCTTGGATGTGCGTTCAATGTATATCACCATAATCCTTGTGTAAAGGATATACATGTACATCTATGGAGCTATAAAATTCTACATCTAATTCAAACTTGTTAATTGAGCAGGGACACTATCCTCTCTTGTGGTTGGTTTTCCAGTTTGAAATTGTATGAAAACTTAAAGTGTGCGTCATAGGCATACATGTACATGTAGTCCACATGTTCCACATGAGAATAGCTTGCTCAGATGCTTCGTGCAAGTTGCGCAAAGTATGTACAAACACTTGTGTTGTTTTCAGCCCCCAAATTGAAAACGGGGGAGGGGACTTCAGTTTTGTTACAGGTGTAACTTTGAAGGAACAGTGGTCGTTGGTCTATTGCTCACGGTCGTGTCTTTGTAACAAAAAGTTTACTGAATTGTTGTGCGTTTAAAAGAAGATTTCTAAAATAACATGAAAACGTATACAGTTCATGTACATGTGCACTGTTCATGGATCTTTGATGGCACATCCATATGCCCATGTACATGTACATACACCTGTACATGTATATGCACTGCATGCATGCTCATGTATACCATACATATACCATACATGTACATGTACATATGTACAATGTACCTACATGCTTTTCCGTTGACTTGAACTCGGAAAGTTCATCCCCCCCCAGTTCAAATTCCCAGAGTTCAAATTCCAGGTGTATTTAGTAAGCCATTTTAATCTGTCACAGAGGTCAGTGCTGGTCTTTTTTTCTCTTGTGTAATCCTGGGAGGGTTGCTGCACGTAGGCCGGTCCACGGAGGATTCAATCATTGTTGCTGTGTGACTGCACTATTTGCTGGACTTGCTCAGTTGTTCTTGCTTATGGAGTCCAGTTTGACAGGTAACATGGAACCCTTTGGAAGGCCTAGTCATCTGTGTCCTTGTTCCATGGTCATCGGTGGTCATTTTGGACTCAATATGTAAAGCGTTTACTGCTTCAACCTGGAGCAGATAATTATGGATCTCCATGAGCACAAATGAAGGCAGGATGGACATGTATCAAACTGTTTCCTTGCTGGAAAGAAAACTGCATTTGCTTTCTGCAACTTCAAGTACATGTATGGTGGATGTACATGTACGTGTACATGTTCAGTAATACATGTACATGTTCAGTAATACATGTACATGTACTTGTACATGTACATGTTCAGTAATACGTGTACATGTACTTGTACATTGTATACATGTTCAAGTGTACATGTACACTGTACATGGTCATGTACATGTACAATATGTTCAGTGAACATGTAGCATGCCTCTATGTGCACATGTGGGCTACAGTACATCACTGTAGCTTTTCATGTGTTCATACATTTACAGAAGCTTTGCAACAATGGTCATAGACCAATAATGATGTCACGCACGCTGGCGCTCAGCAGTGTGTTGGGTAATGTAGGGATTGCTAACTGCTACATTTGGGAACTCCTTTGGCGTCCTTAATTTCCCTTTGAAAAGCAAGTGAAGAACATCAAGATAGAGATATGAGATAATGATATTTTGAGCACCCTTGGATATGCATATTGCCTCAGGTGCTAGTATTTTGTATTACATATTGTTATTTAAATCACTTCTGGTAATGTCACCGAGGATTCCTCAAAAGCGCCCTAGGCACTGTAGCTCGCAAGCCTGAAGAATCCTGTAGAGAGAAGACAGTGAGAAGCAGTTACAGTTTTAGCGACGGGAGGAAAACCCCAGAGGGAATATCCTAGGTCAAACCCGCAGGGACTGAAAACCCAATCCACATGTGACCCAAGCCAAGATTCAAACCTTGGCCGCAGAGGTGGAAGACAAGGTCAGAACCACTATGCCGACCCGACTCTTTCAATGCTTTGGATCCCTGGGCTTTTTAAAACATCCCACATCACATTAGTCATTCAAGTAGCAGAGTCATACTTTACCTGTACATGTATTTGTAGACTGAAAATTACAACATGTCACTAAGATTTTAACAGATTTTGTATAGAGTGTTAGAAAGTGATTGCGCATATTTCATTATTTGTTAATATAAATTTCAGATGAATTTTCTGACTCTGCAAAAAAGTGTCAGTTAAGTATCATGTGGCCTGCAAAGATCACAATTTTGTAATGTTTTATGTTTACAGAAAAAGTTACATTTTGGTAATCACAGTAATTGACGTCTTCCATGATTCACACAGCTCAAGGCTCCTTATTTATGATTTGTCCAGCAAATAAGAAGGTTAAACATGGAAATATTTTTCTGAAGTGACCGTATGTGAACACAGTGTATGGACATGCCGTGCGTACACATAATGTACAGTATGTGTACCCTTTACCAAATGTTCTGCTAGAGAGTTAAAGTACATGAACATGTGCGGTGTATGTGAGTCCCATGTATTCCATTGTATAGTATCTGGTGCTAAGCGCTGGGTGCATTCATGCATGTTGGTCAAAAATGCTTCAGCTTCGTAAGGACATGCACCTCTGGTACATGTACTTCAAAGGTTGTTACTGTATACAGTGGTACATGTATATGCTTTATTGCATCAAAGGAGTTCACAATGTATACTTGTATGTACCGATATGTTGAATGTGGACAAAGGCTTCAAAGTACATGTATGCAGTGACTAAATGAGATTGAGGGAAATACCGGCAGTAAAATATCCAAACTGTTTCAGAGAAGAACATATAAATTTCCTTGAGACACGGGGAAAGGAACTATTTTAATTTTTTGTCCCATTCATGTGTTCTTCAGTCTGTGGAAATATCATAGTCAAGCTGTACATTGTGTACTCGCAATGTTGCAGTACATGTATGGTGGTTTAGCATGGGAAATGCAAAATTGTCTCCAGTATTAGCCCAGGTACATTTTCCTTCTTTTTTTCTGACGAAAAGGGAATTTCACACCCTCCCAATAGTCCTTCAACCCACTCTAGGTATTGCCTTGTCTATCTCCCACTGTTCTCTCCAAAAAAAAAAGATATTTTAAGGAGAAGGGAATTGAGTGAATTGTACAAAGTCCCTGAGATTTGCAAGTTGTTTCAATTTTGACAATTTTTCCCATTCTTTCCTCCTCCAACATTCCGAGTCTGTTAAAAAAGGTTAAACTGGTAAGATATATACATACATAAATGTATACGTGTATTTAATTTTGATGTATGGATGAGCATGTTTGTAATGGCACTGCAGAATATGTGCAAGTTAAAGTATTACATGTAGGTACTAACTATTGAAACTGCACAGTTAATTGCATTTTGGTGTTTAATTGTTAATTGGGAATCCTCGTTTTCTGATGAAAAGGACCTGCTTTGTCTTGCCATGTAGGTAGAATGGCGACTCCGGAGATGACGGAAGCGGCCAGCAAGGTTGTAGCTGAGCCTATGTTTGGTGTGCTGGACATCCTTCTGATGAGTGTCAGTCTAGGCATTGGAGTCTACTGGTTCTTCTTCCGAGGGAAGAAACCTGCTGAGCAACCTACTGTGGTCAAGAAGCTGTCAGTTGCGTAAGTTGATCAGCCCATTTCATCTCTGTATCCTAGAGGCCAGTGACACATACTGCAGTCGGATAGCTTGACAGAGTTAAAGACAGGAAGTTGATCCTTTGTATTGATCAGGTACAGTTAAGTATCACTGAATGCAAGCCAAATGCTTCAAGTATTTGCAACAGTTGGACAGCAGTGAGCACATTTCTTTTAACTAGTGTACATGTACATGTATGCCATAGCAAACTGTTTTGCAGGACTCATTTTGTGTTGCCAAGGGAAAAAATTCTCAAGTTAATGCGTGGGCATGTTGCTCACTGTGACAGAGTTAAGTAGTTGAAGTGTAGATGAAAAAAGAACTGGTTTTTCTTCTGCATTTACAGGCCAACATTAACAAGAAGCAGTAATATGGGGTTCATTGCTAAAATGAAGTCATCGGTGAGTTCCCTTAGTTTCCTTACTCCCTCCGCATCCATTTATTACCTCCCACCTGAAAATATATCTAACGGAAGTACAGAGGGTGTAAGTGTAATGTACCCATCACTAGATTTGTTCCTGTGGCTTTATGGTATTACGGTACAGTAGGCGGCCCATCTGTACGTGTACATGTATATTTGTACTTTGTGTTTAATTTTGTTCTGTATGCTTTCCTGAATAGAACCTCATCTCTCAAATTAGCTACACTGCGCCCTTTTGTGGGTATTTTTGGTTCTGTGACCTGAGCTTTTTGTGATTAAGTTGTTCAACTTTGTTCACTCGGACACGTGCTTCTAAAGCTGCACACACATCACACATTAAAACCCCTAACCTGATTTAAATGGCAATAGATGGGATATTTTCACATCCCGTCATAACAGAATATGATGCGTTTATATATTTTCAGCATATGCATTGTGCCTACGAAAAATACAGTCTACGAAAGATTTGTTTCAATCATGCCATGACTTGTTGCTGTTCATGCTGGGAGGGACTACATGTATATGAACATTTCTCTTTTATGATAATTTTCAACAATAGCAGAAGAACAGAAAGAAATCCACTGAAATGTTGACATATGCATGTTTTGTAACTTTGTTTTCTACTAGACATTGAACAGCAGACTTTGCTCCTAGTTCTAAAATATTTTGATGCAGCATTTGTAGTCTAAAATGGCAAAAATAAACTCCTACTTTTGAGAAAAAGGAAGACGTGAAGACAATTTCTTGTATATTAGTGTGTGATGTGTATCACTGGTTATAGTTTGCGTTCTGGTGCCTCTTGAAACATTTTCATCCCTGTTTGGATTTCTTTACAGCAAGAGTCTTTCCCAAAAGACAAATTGCTCGTGCTTCCATTTGGCCTGATGCTTCTGAATAAGCCCCCCCCCAAAAAAAACCAAACACTTAACCCCACTTTATATTTTAACATTTCCCACCCCTTCACAAGGCACCTGCGCACCCCTTGGATTGGATCAAGCCATGCTCACTTTGAAAATAGTTTAAATCATTTCAAATGGCCGCATAGAAGTTAATCTTTTTGACCACTTTCTTATTAATTTTTCCCCCCACTTGCAGGGTAAAAACGTGGTGGTATTTTATGGATCTCAGACGGGCACTGCGGAGGAGTTTGCGACGCGGTTAGCCAAGGATTCCCAGCGGTTTGGATTGAAGGGAATGATAGCAGACCCAGAGGAATGTGAAATGGTGAGGTTTATCGGTTCAGTCTTGACCGTCTTCCAATTTGTTTCATTTGGTGTGTTATCTAATGAATGTGGTACCTTACAGCTGAACATAGACTGTTATTTATCTTGCAAGAATTTATTCCTTGGTAGTTTGGAAACTTAAGGCCAAGATCTGACTGTTTTGAAGGGAGATGGATCTCTTCTCTCTCCGAGTGACATAAGGCAATTTCAATGAGTTCATCATTTATGTCTGTTCATACATATATAATTTATTGGTTCACATCGTACCAGTACATGTGCACAGTCTGTGAATTTGTAATTTACGAAGTATTAACATTTCTAATGCTTATTTGATTTCCTGATTCCATCCCACTCAATGTATTTTCATGTTACTTTCTCCAATTCCTGTTTTTATTGTGACAAGCAGGTTGTTTCATAAAAATCTGTGCACCGTTATAAGTGGAGGCGGATGCCAAGTTAATGGCTCATGATTGTAATTTTTTCGGTTTTGAGTTTGCCGATGCTAAAAAATGACAGTCGTATACTGGTATAAATCAGACTAGGATTCTTCAGTGAGTGTACGGGTTGATCTCTTCTAATTTGCACAGGATGAGAAAGGCTCAATGTCCCTCCATTCACTTCTAGTAACGTTACCAACAGGCTGGTGTGCATATTGTCTTAATAACTCTTTCTTAATTTAGCTTTGGTTGATCCGTTGACCCCCAAATCCCCAACGACAACCCTTAGGGCTCTGATAATCCAGCAGGTTTTGGACAAAGTGCAGTGAGCTACATGTACATACGTTTACTGCAGCTTATCAGTCATTCTGTCAATGGGTCTGGTCATGGTTGAGGGGCATCGAGGGTTACATGTCCATGTTGATGCACATGCACACATACATACATGTACATGTACATGTACCGGTACGTGTACGGTAGCTGTGGTTGGTTTCACTAAAAACATCAGTACTGTATACATGTACGCTGTTCCTGCCTGAAAAACTTGGCCTGTTTTTATTAGCACTCTGGGATTTACAGAGTGCTAAGAAAAGGCTATAAAGGCCATATTGATGTAAAAATGGTTGTTGGGCCTTCACCAATCCTACCAGTAACATTGATTACGATGGCGTCGCACTTCTTGTTGGGCAGTCACATTGAACATGTAATTCAAAAATGGTCTTCAGAAACAAAAGCATGTGTGACTGCAAACATCTCTGATCGCTTACAGTTTGTTTGTCCATCTTGAAACTCACTGTCTACAGGAGGACCTGTCTCAGTTATCAGAAATCGAGAACTCCTTGGCTATCTTCTGTATGGCCACGTATGGCGAGGGTGACCCAACAGATAATGCACAAGAGTTCTATGACTGGCTACAAGAAGGATCTGTTGGGCTCGCTGGCCTCAGATATGCTGTGAGTTGACCACATTATGACATTATCGATTTCTTATTAATTTCTTGTGACAGTTTTTTAATCAGAGCCAAATTACATATGCATGTTATATAGAATATACATGCTCACTGAAGCTGGGTGGAAAGCATACATGTACGTGTTTTTTGGTATTGTAATGAAATTACCCCAACACTGGATTATTGCAAATCTTGAATTTTCTGAAAAGATTCAAGCTTAGTGTGGAAGTGTTTCAGAAATTCTGGAAAGAAAGTAGAACGTTTCCTAGTTACTTTTTCAAATCTGATTTTTCAGTTCATAAAAGTACTCAATGGACTGAAGTAATCCTTGTTCTCTTTGCTCAGAGTTTCAGCATCTGGAGTGTTTATCACTACATGTTGTGGTTTTGATTTTGTGCATTCCCACAGGTCTTTGGTTTAGGGAACAAGACTTATGAACACTACAATGCCATGGGCATCTACGTGGACAAACGTTTGGATGAACTAGGGGCAGAGAGAATCTATGATCTGGGCTTGGGAGATGATGACGGAAAGTGAGTAGTCAAACTGCCGTCCTTGTGGTTGACACATTCTTGTCTGTTCCTGGTAGGAAAATCTGGTTTGTTGTCAAATTTACCATGTACCAGCAACTTCAACCCCCTCCCCCCGCATGTCTGTCTACGCACACTGCTTGTTGAAATCCACTGTTGATTATGCCAAATTTAAATTCCTGTTCGTTGAAATCCGTTCTGAGTAGTCACTTCAATATGTTAAGCTTGAACTTTTACAGATCTTGATGACAAATACATTTACATGTACAGAAACCTGTTTGTGTAGTTTGTAAAAGACGTTCAATTCAAAACATTGTTTTAATCCTCAAAAAGGCAAAACAAATGAAGCAAATATCATTTGTTTAAAAGTGTTCTAGCCACCGGTATGAACCAGAAATTCCTTCTGTTAGTTTTACATGGAGGGCATCTTAGACGGCGCCCCAGTGAAAGATATTCGAACAGGATTTTCAACACGTGATCAGTTTCACTGTGTAGGATCGATTTACATGTAGCTCTTCTAATTACTTCTTCGCAAAACGAACTAAGGTTTCTTTGGGCTGTGTGATTATTTTGGAGCCCAGGTTAACCACTTACTGACGGGTGGTTTGAAAAATGCAGTGCACACAAACGGGACATTTCCAAGATTTTCAGTTTTCAAAATTCTCCAAAAATTCATCATTTCAATTAATGGACGTTTACACCCACACAAATAACTGTCTGGTGACAACTCTAATCTGACAGAAAATCTATTGACGCCCGAGTATTTCAGCCAGGCCTGCAGCCTTGTACAAAGAGCCCAGATGGTGCGGTGTTATGTGACTTTTATTTACGAACCTGGCACAGTGCGCTGCTGACCTCTTTTCAATAGCGGCCAGATTAGCGTGCAGCGGTACTGTGTGGCTCATCGCTGCCGTGGTGGAACGCTTTTGTCCCCGGTGGTAATCCGCTTGCAATAAATCCCCCAAACTGTAGTATGCTGTTTCAAAACAAGGCTGGCCTATCTCCACTTTAGACCTTTTTCCCAGTAATGTCACGATGGTGCTGGACCTACATGTGTGATGTGTTGTGATGGTAATGAATGCACAGTGTTGTGATGGCAATCTACATGTACCTGTTCAAGATAAACTTGTCAAGCATGTAGTGTTCGCCCGTGTGCTTGCACGTGGTTGAAGCTGCCCGTAGGAATATATGCGATCACCGTGGCCAAGGTGGTCCACACGTGGGTGAAAAAGGTCTATTGAGAGTGAAAAATTGTTGGTAATGCCCAGCAGCCTAGTCTTTTGTTCCGAGTATGGTCTTTTGTTACAGGGCCCAGTTCGTTTTGTCTGATTTCGGACTCCCTGGCCACACGTATAATGTATACCGGTACGTGTCCGGTACCGGAAACCCCAGCGGCAAGTGCTTAACAATCTGTTGCAAATTGTTCTTGTTCTTACCACTTAGGTTAAAATTCCTGGAAATGATTGAAAAACACAATACACTTTCAATGAATGACCGATAAAACAGACTCAGAATGGTTTTGTCAACAGGAAAGGTCTTCAATTTACATAAAAAAATTACAAGCGCTGTTGGCATTTCATAACAATTGCGCATCTGTTTCATCCTATCTTAGCTTGTCATCAAATGTGGTTCCAAGGTATTTGGAATTTACAGTGGGATACAATTTCAACTTCCTGGTCATGAATGACAGTTTTCGAGTCGCCTTCACTTTTTCCCTAAAATTGGCAATGAGTTCCTTGGTTTCGAGTACATTCAGTCTCAGATATGAATCATCACACCAGTCAACAAATTCTTGAAGAGCATTTTCTTGACTGTTATCTGACCCAGAAAGGAGGGAAGTCAAAGCATTATCATCAGCAAATTTGACCAACAATCTATCGTCATGGCTACTTCTACAGTTGTCAGTGTGTATATATATATATCTATAGGTCTTTGACTTTCATTATCTTTCTTTAGAGTGACATGTATGTTCATACAAAACAGACCTTGCAGTTCGTGCAACTGTACATGTAAGCCAGCCGTTGGATGTTCAGTTACCAGATTTTCTTTGGAACAGGGTTTAGCATATAGATAATGTTCAGGACCCTAGAATGACAATCCCAAAAGTTACTGGTACCTGCAATGAGCTCTTGCTATCTGGTTGATAGAGGATTTTTTTCCGTTCTCTGATGTGCTTGGTTTTAGAAATGAATGTCAAAGCCCAATCTAGAGTTGTCCTGCGTTACGTTCAGGTTTTTCCAAAAGTACAGCTTACACATGTAGTCTTAATGCAGGGGTAGTGTTGTTTAGCTTCTCTCAGATAAAGAGCACGTGATGTACAATCTGAATGTTATCAGTAACATGAACAGTTGGAGTTGCCTGAGGACGAATGTGCCAAGGGCAAAGCAAATAGCAGGGATCTCAACTCTTCCACCTGAGCATTGTGCAAACCGAGGGCAAAGGTTGTTTTCAAAACAGGAATGGAGCATGGTGAACCTGGAGTGAAAAGGTCTGTGAACTTGGGTCGATAACAAACATTGTACTGCATGCATTGGCAAACCTTAGACTGAGATCCCAAAGAGTCTCAGAAAAATCTGGAAAACCAGTGCAAACAATTTAATCTGTGTACACTCACTTGACTGTCTTGATGTGTGGAGACATTTTCATTAAACCTGTTGATAAACATATAGTTGGGTGACAGTCCTGTCTGCTTCAAAATACCACAGATGGGAATCAACATGTTAAGTCATTTTGAAGTCCTTTAAAAGTTTCACCTATGCAAGTGAGTGACTTACTGAAGGGAGTTGTAACCCCCCAAATTTGTTAAGCAAATAAAAAGAAATTATGCTTAGCAGATCTCACCCAGTGTGCAGTGTTTGTGATAACCGGTAGCCCTTAGATAATGTTTTGCTAAGCAATAATTTTGGTAAGAGCAGCTTTGTAAGATTATTGCAGCACTAGGCCCTATGTGGAAAACATAGAAATATCTGATGAACATGACATTTGAACTTGTCATAACTCTCTAAAACGGCATGCATTTGTTTTAAGTAGTGACGTACATACATGTGAAGTTGTACTTGTCCACCTTTATAATAACAAGACAATATTTCATGTCTCGGTGGTTTTAGACACAGAGGGACAGGGAAAAGGCCAGTGTCAATTTTTGCAAGATGAAATTGTAAGTTTGTCTGAAGATGAAAATACAAGTTCGTTTGATGTGAAAAAAATGATTGTTTACTTTTGCTTGCAGTATGGAAGAAGATTTTGTGACATGGAGAGAGCAGTTTTGGCCAGCTGTTTGTCAGCGATTTGGTGTTCAAGCTACTGGAGATGAAACAAGGTATGCATGTAGCTCCTGTGAACCATTCTTTGCTGAGCTTATAAACTTGAAACCTTAAAGACTCTCTCATAAGCTAAAACACCAACGTTGGCACACATTTTGGCTTAATCAATACACAAGTAAAACATTCCCCCAGATGTATGGCAATTTGGGGGTTTGTTTTCCTGTCAATATTTTTAATTTTTGGAATTAATCTAAAACCTTTCAAATCCAGTGGACTTTATTGGAGGATTTTACACAGTACAGGATCAAGGAAGATAGAGCCAGGCTATTCTATTTGGGATTAAATTTGGTTTGATCAACCTTGATAATTAACTGGTACATTGCTAAATGTGTCATTCTATCCTAAGATTGCGTAATCATAATTTATGGCATCCTCTGGGTGAGGGTCACATAACACGGAAAGTGGCATTAGTTCTTTTAACAGAGGCTGTTTAGAAGCTTTCAAGAGGTCCTACTGAAAAACATGAAAGGATTTCAACAGAGTTCATAAGGCTGAGTGAAAAGGAGGAAGTGTTGCATTGTGTTATGTTCTTGTGTAGTTTTTCTTTTCAAATTCATATGAATACTGCTGACCTGTGCTGTTTAGTTTGAGATATGTGACATTTGAAACTTATACAGATTTTTCAATAACCCATTTGTTTTATTTCATTTATAAAGTATCCGTACATACGCTCTCAAAATTGAGGATTTCTTACCAGAGAAGGTATTCACCGGTGAAGTTGCCAGGCTGGGATCCTTCAAAACACAGAAACGGTGAGATGGTCCTTCCTGCTACTTTGTCTGGACTCAAGTTCTCTGGGTGAAAGTGTCCCAGTGGTGTGTTATTTTAGGTGGCACGTAACAGAAATATGCTTGTGCCACTGGATTTATGTCTATATTAGAATTATTTCCACATGATAAGTGTTGTTCTTTGTAGAAAAGTTGATAAAGCTAGCGGTACAAAAAAGGAGAAATTAATGAATGTACCTGGTCCAAAGATGTTTTGGTTAATACTTATATGTAACTCCATGGGTTGTTTTCTCACACAATAGAATTTGGAAAAAAGACCAATGTGAAATATTCTTCAAGAGTTGTTCAGTGCTTTGATAAATTGTCAATTGGTCACATGACTAGAATAGACCAATGATGACCGGTGATGTCAGAATTCCGTCCCTTCTTGTGTGCATTCTGGAGTACATTAAAAAATACGTACGTAACTTGGGAAAAATATATTGGAGATGGCATACAATTGTTTTTTTTTTTCAGTTGAGATCTGTTGCTATCTAAAAGAAGATCTATTAGGAGCAGAAACTACGGATTTTGAGCTTTGATGTCAAAATAATTGTCCTGTGCAAGATGTATTGTGCACAAGGTTGTCCTATCAGTCAAAGTCTATGATATATCGATGTACTATAGACAGAGAAGAGGAAAGAGGTTTGGACTGACACAGACTTTCATCATAGCAGGAGGGTGTTTAAAGATTAGAAAGCATGTCCCAGTTGGTTGTTTTGGTGAATCATTCTAACTTGATGATTGTTTTTGATTTCCAGGCCGTTTGATTCCAAGAACCCCTTCCTTGCACCAGTCAGAGTCAACCGCGAGTTGCATAAGGGAGGAGAGAGGTCTTGTATGCACATCGAGTTTGACATCACTGATTCTAAGATCAGGTGAGAAAGGATGGAGCTGGAATCTTTTGTATGATTTGATTGAGTCTGTCATTGATGCCGTAGTGATCAGTCATTTGTCGTTGATTTCATTTTTAATTGTATCCACTAGTAATTAATTATGTAAATGTATTAACCACTACCTGCCGGGCGACCCGTTTTTGAGTACATAGGCTTTATATGCCGAGCTGGGGAGCCCGGAACTGGGACAAAAGAGTTGGGCCCTATTGAAAAGAGGTCAGAAGTGCACTGGGCCGGTTTTGGGAGCATAAGAATCTTACGTAACACCGTACAATCTGGGCTCTTTTTCCAAGGCTGCAGGCCCGGCTGAAATATTCAGGAGTCAATGAATTTTAAATGTCAGCTTTAGAGTAGTGCCCAAAGAGTCCTTCATTTTGGTATAAATGGCCATTAAATGAAATGATGAATTTTTGAAGAATTTTGAAAATGGAAAATCTTGAAAATGACTTGTCTTGCAAGAAAAATCCACCCGGCAGCAAGTGGTTAAATCGATATCATTGATTTTAAAATTCCAAGATGAGAATTGATTAAATAAATCAGTAGGAAGAAGAAAAATTCCAGGAATACCCCCCCAAAATTCCTCTTTTTAAGGGGCCGTTTTAAAATTCTGTTGTTGTCGACATAAAAAAATGAGCTTCCCAGATAATTGTCACATTTTGATTTCTGCCCGATAATAAACATCAGATCTGAATGCAATGCCCTTTTCTCATTTCCAGATATGAAGCAGGTGACCATGTGGCGGTATTCCCAATTAATGACCCGGTGTTGGTTGACAGGATAGCCCAGCTCCTCGGAGCTGACATGGACGTTGTCATTAGCCTGGATAATATGGACGGTAAATGTATTCAACATTTCCTGCGTTCCTGGTTTGATATTGCCACCGATCTCCAAGTCTGGGTAGTGTACTAGCTGTTCTGGGCTTTACAGATGAGTGAAGCCACGCATCGGCTCCTGATCTTTTCATTGAAATATGTGGAGGGAACCAGTCACAACCTCTCCTATCATTGAGAACACAATCGTGTTCATGGAGTGGCAGTATGGACTTACTTCTAACTGCCAATCATCTATCCAGAATATGTTAAATGGAGATT
>NW_019091495.1:673247-683448 GCF_001949145.1 Acanthaster planci
GGCATGGTACAGTAGTGGGATTGGCTCCCCTCAGGGGCTTCATTCAGTAGAGATACTACTCCAAGGAGGAGGGTGGGGATGCGGGCAGGGGGCTAGCGGTGGGGCATGGTACAGTAGTGGGATTGGCTCCCCTCGGGGGCTTCATTCAGTAGAGATACTACTCCAAGGAGGAGGGTGGGGATGCGGGCAGGGGGCTAGCGGTGGGGCATGGATGGGATAGGATGGCATTGAGAGTAAAGAAGCGTAGACCTAAAGCTGATCTTAGTTTTGAACACATTGATCACCAGGACACATTCTAAACCTGTCTGTATATGAATTTTGTTCCTACAGCAATCATTCCATTATTGCTACTTGGCATCATCATCAGTGATTTGTATATCAAACATGGAATATGTAATTCATCTCTCAAACTAAACTTATCCTGTCCATTTCCACTGAGCTTCTGTAAACAATGTTTATGAGAGTATGTAACCTATATAAAAACACAGTTCTTAGTTTCATGATTGTGGAAACATTAGTGAACTTTCCCATTTGTGTAAGAAAGATGATGCCTGGTGGATGATGCTCTGTGATGCCAAATGTTCGGTTTTCTGCCTGAACAAACTTGATACCAGAGACACAAATTCCAGCTTGCTGGACAGTCTGTGGTACTAATTTGTACTAATGAAATACTGTAATTGTTGTAAATTCAGTAGTCTAGGCTAAATGTTTGTGTTTCTCTCTAAATCCAACAGGTAAGACACTGGGAGAGACCATCTTGTTCTTTGGTTGCCGTCAGCGAGACCACGACTACATCTATGAAGAAGAACTAAAGGATTACCAGGAGAACGGAACACTCTCAGCAGTCTACGTGGCGTTCTCCAGGGAACAGGCAGAGAAGCAGTATGTCCAACACCTTATGGTGCATCAGAAAGAGAAGATCTGGCAACTTCTTGAACAGGGTGGACACATTTACGTCTGCGGGTAAGCTGATGGTTGCAATAAGAAATCTGATACTCCTAATCTTTGGTGTAGGTTTGGACAGTAATGTTTGCTGTTGTAGTCGGTCCCTATTTGTAGCCAGTTCCCTTGCATTGTTTTGTTAGGCACAATGGTTGTCCATTGCAATCTAAAACAGAAGTTTAGATACAGTTGCCAACTTCAAAACCTCTATCAAGGTAAGGATGAAGTTTGCCAGTTGCCGAAATTCCCTGATACCTCCACAGGCACCTGCTTTGTGCAAGTCCTGCGAGTTCTGGCTTTTAGCCATTACAAATGATGAAATTCATAATGAGGTCTGTGTGAGGCCAAGAGAGGGTGCAATTTTCCCAGCAACGGAGGCTCCTTTGGTGGGGACTGCACTTTGCTGGTCCATACACGATTCTGAAAGCACACGTCATCATAGCGTCCCAGTCAGCAAAATGAACTCGCCCACCAACATGACTCTTTTCAACCCACAAGGAGCTGCTTGTGCTCAAAGTGGATAAGCCCACGCACCCCCGCTCCCCCGATGCATATTTGTTATTCCTAACCAGCCCGTGAGGTTTTGTGGAGTTAACAGGACTTAGGAAGATAAAACTTAGTGGCTGGTGCATCACGTGGGACTTTATGCCCATTGAAAGTTTGTGAACAAAACATTCTATTGGATATCTATCTCCATGAAGGAGCAGTCAGAAGAAGTCAAGAAGGGTTGACAAAAATGGCTAAGGAGTTAGGGTTCAGTTGGTTAGATTGTGGAGTGAATTAACGTTCCCCTCTGTAGTATTTTGCACAAGTGAATGACAGGTGTGAAAAGATTTGATTGTAGAATTAGTTGGAGAATTTATTGCATGTAAGCAAAGACCATACATGCCAGAATAAATTAGTTACGCGTACTCGGCTTGTTCCGCGTCAAACGCGCATATACATTTGTGCCTCATGGTGCGCCTATGCGGCGAGTACCAAAAAACACGCCCTCGTTTATTCCGCTTGGAGTGGCTTGGAAAGGTGAATTTATTTTTGTTGATGGGGTATCCCTGTTCTTGATTTTGCCAGGGATGCCCGCAACATGGCGCCAGACGTTCAGAAAGTGATTAGAACCATCATTAGCGAGCATGGCGACAAGAGCCACCAGGAGGCAGAGGATTACATCAAGAGGTTACAGTCCAAAGGCCGCTATGCCTGCGACGTCTGGAGTTAATCCAATCAAGAGAACGACCCCCAAACAACACCAGACCCAGACAAGACAGCGACGATGTGCGGAAAAAACACACTACTCTTTGCCAAACTTATTTCCCTCAGAATTCTGAATTTCTGGTTTCCTGCCTTGAACACGTCGTATTACGCTAATTAGTAACGTGTATAAAAATACGAGTTTTTGTTAGTAACCACATAAGATTGCAGAGTGACCAGAAGTGCGCAATACATGTCGGTTTATATAATAATCGGCAACTTAAATCTTGAACTATTTTCACACAGGAATAAATTCTGTGGATTGGTCCAGCTGAAAGCTGGTAAATTTTGGGTCACTTTTCAAGTGTGCTTGTGCATGTGCACACTCACACATTCAGGCATTTGAAATCCATATGATCAGAATTTGAAGTCTGTAAAGCATATCACTGTGCTATCAATCACTCCCCTTTCACAGTAACCAGAGAGTCTTTGTCTATTTTTTACAGCTGTTTGCCTGTAATTCTCTGGATACCTCATAGCAACACACTCTACCTGCCCAGTCATACCGAGGCATAATCATTTTGTAGTTCAGAACCTAACTTTCACATTGTACCTCAAGATATAGTCAGATCATTGTGGTTTAGTGATTGCGTGTGTGGCACTTCAGGTGCTGGCTTGACCGAGACATGAGCTTGTGTCTTCAGACAGTCATTATTTCTGGCTTTGGCCATGTTCTACAGTGAGTCGGTAGCAAAACTTAATCCATAGCCATATAATAGGGGATTTGGATTGTGCTTGACTGAGCATTTCAACATGACTGTGTAGAAGGGATGTACATGTATACTGTGTTGTCACAGGGCAATCCCAAACCACTTTGTGGGTGTACTGATAAAGGGACAACAGACCGGCCTCACATTAGGATTCATTTGAGAAATAGGAGTATGTGTAATTGGTTTCATTGAGTAAGGTGTGGTCTCATTCAGGAAGTCTAGAGGAATCTGATTGGAGATTTGCTGGTGATTTAATAACAAATTTCAAAAAGTATCGGGGAAAACAAAACAACAAAAAAAAAGAAACGGGGTTTTCTTGATGAAGGTGAACTCTTGAGTTTTAAAGCCAAGCAACGTGGAATTCCAGCTTACTGTGTTTCTTAACTTCTCAGATCTAACACACCCAAATTAAGGATTATATCGGCATCGGTCTGTCGCCAACAATCTGGTGAACCAAAGTTCAAAGAATTCCTGAACCGATGTAAGGTAAACGTTTTGGGGCGGTCTCCACCTTGTAAATGTCTGCATTGTGTAATTTTTAAAAGTGTAATGATGTATTGAACAAAATTGAAGGCAACATAAAATCTTGGCTTGAAGCTTTTGTGTACATTTTTGGCTTAAACACATAAACAGCATAGTTATACAAATTTTATCCAGTTTATCATTAAATCAGGTTTAATCAATCAGTGTGATAGTTACGTAATGTTTAACCCGTTCAGCATAATTTAACAAGTAGACAGCATAGAATGTTTTTTTCTGTCTCATTAGATGTAGTTTTTAAATTAAATAGTAATCGCAGGTGTTTTATTTGTATTTCCCAAGTAAATGTACTGTTTGTTAAAAAATAAAAAAGGGAGATAGGTTGAGAACAAGTTTTGTAAGATTAGACTGAGTAAAGACTATGAGAAGGGATGGAAATCATACTTAAATTGAGAAAAACCTGGAGGTGCACTTGTGCGTGAGATCATGGGGAAATAACTGGGAAGATGGAACACTTTTACGATGTTCTTGAAGTCTGAGGTTCAGATCCCTGTAGGGCTGGGTAACTCTTTAGAACACTGTTCTGGAATTCTGAAACTCCAAGGTTCAAAAGCTGCTTCTGTCAAGTTATTTTTGCTTGGTCTGATATAAATGTTTCCTGCAATGAACTTTGTTGCCCATTATGTGGAGTTAATTCCAAAATTAGGGGTTAAATTGAAATGATTTATGTTTTTTGTAGAATTTGAAGTGAGTTTTCTGAGTTCTGTCAACGGTTAGCCAACAGAAATCATTGATGTAAGGAAAGTGAGACTTGTTATAAAGGGACTTGTAGTTAAGATATTTTGTTAATAACTGTGATCATGTTTAATGTCATTGTATACTGTTGTAATGTCGCATGGTTAGTATTACCTCAGTCATGTCCGTTTTGAACTCGGCAGACGTATTAGAATTTGACGTTTTTGAATTGTAATAACCGGTACTCACGGGAAATGAAGCTGCATCATTGATGTCATACCCTTCCCGGGAAAAAAAAAGAAATCTGTTCAATATTAGTCTTGACCATTTTCATGGATGTATCTTAGACCAAGCTGCAATTTTTTTCGCCAAACGGTTGCGGTTTTCCGTCTTGTGACTGGTCTATTCTACACATATCTAATGCACAGTTCTTGACCACACAAACCAAACTCAGGCTTTCAATGGCATGAGAATGTTCCTTCCTCACTTGTTATTTACAAGTTTCAAAATAGAAATAAAATTGAGTGGATTCAAACCTTGGACTGGGGGTTTCAAGTCAGGACTACTTCTGACCAGTCCATGCCCCTGCAGCCAAGCATCGGTGGTTTTAACACCATTATTTCTAATTATACAACTTCTCTTTAACGTTAACACTCCTCAGTCCTCCAACAGGTGAAGGATTGAGGAGGGTTAGGGTTAAAGCCTTGGACAAGATTATGTAAGCACAGAGGGCACCCTCTTTCGAAACCGTCAGATCCCTGTTTGGGGGGAAAAAAATCAGTGACCAGGCCAGCTGCATTGGTAGAAGTTAGTCTTAATTTACAGGGATGCGTTCATCAGTTGTGGACGTAATACGTGGAACTTTTTAAAGAATTGTATTTAAAATATGGCTGATTTTTAATTAGAAAGTAATTTAATATCGGGACCATTTTTGCATATAGGATTTAGTAAACTACTACCACTGAGAAAAAGAACGCTTTTTATTGGGAAGGGGAACCGATTCATAGCGTCTCTTTACTCCCTCTAACATTGAAATGGAATTGCTCGGAGAAAAAAGTTTCCCGGTGTTGTATATTTCAATCAGTTGAAAAGGCTTTATGATTCTACTGAGTCAGTTCAAGCGGTGCCTTGTAAACTTGTAGAAAAAGTCGAAAATGTGGATGCCTCAAATTTTTGTCTGGGCCTGCCCATGCTGAATATTGGGTAAAAGATATGCATCATTACAAGATGTATAGTAAGTCCCAATGTCACTACGCATGGTCAGTTTGTAGAAATGGCTCAGATTTCAGTGGGGTCAGAATTTCATGCAACACCATCTCACAGGATCTGGGGGGGTCTGCCAAGGCCTACCGAATTGAAGTGTTTCAGAGTCACTAATTAGTAAAATGGGAATAAGTATACTTGTACATATCCACAAAGTAGAGGCAATGCAGATGTGTCAACAGTAATAAGAACTGATGTAAATTAACGAGTTTTTAAGTAATTTTTTCTACACAAAGTCATATTATGTCAGTATGCTGTGTGTTGTTGCATGTATAATTGCTTTTTTACTCACCAAAGAATATTGATGTGTAATCAGAGGAATTTTGTGGAATGGATATGAATATCTGGTAGATTTTGTTGTGGGGGGAGGGTAGAATAATATATTGTTGATAAATGCATATTTCAATACTTCCCTGCATCCAAGACAGTTTTCACAAGTTGTCTGTGCACTTCATTTTCATAATTCTGATGTCTGCTTGAAGATATTCCTGGCTTTTAGTGTTCAAATTTCTTTTCAGCTCAGAAAGAATGCAAAGTGTATCGTTACAGCTTCAATTATTGGTTTTAATCTGTAGGATAAACATTTCGGTGGAGTTCATTTCTTTGCTTCAAGGAATGAGCATTTTGATTCAGTATTTAGCTGGTTGTGTTTATAACTGCGCTTTGCCAGAACTTGAGGACACAGAAGAACCTCGCACGTGGAATTCGTCGAGGTCAACTAGGCTGTAAATATTGCTTTGAAAATGAACTTGAGCAAAACTTACTGAACATGAGCAAGTAGCAGTATGTATTACTTTGTAAGCTGTGTGCTTCGCAGTCTTGTGATGTTGAGATTATTACTTAAAACGTGACAAAATGCTGTATATTTTGTTATGAACTGACAATTACACGGAAGTCTGACACATCATGCTTCAAAATAATTTGTGCATCACTGTCATTTATGGCTAACTGTTGCAAGTTTTTATAGCTTTTTTCCTCAAAGTCAAAATGAATTTGATGTTTTGCATTTCCACTAAGTTGCAGATGAATGGTTGTTATAGTTTTTCTTTGCTCTCCAAATAATTGGTGTCAGAATCCATTTAAAATTTGTAGAACTCATTCTGAATATGTCCGTTTGAAGTTTGGGTTCTAATTTCTTTTTCATCTTGTAAGGTTTGAAATTAGGTTAGCAGATTCAAGCATATGTCATTCCTATCTTTTGTCTTCTACTAAATATTAATGTTAATTATTAGAAATGAACACTTGTACATATAAGTTTGAATTCATTTTACACAAAAGACTAATAAATATTGGAATTTTTTGCACAAGATCGAGTCTGTTACATATGACCTTCATGACAAGCACGTTCAAGTCTTTCAAAAGATGCTGAAGTTCACTCAAACACCAGGACTGTCTTTGTATTAAATTATCATAATGTGGGAAGTGTAAGGCCCCACCCCTAAGAATGCATGTGTTTCTTTCTGTTCAAATCCATTAAAATGAAAATTCACCTTATAAAGGTGTTGACCCACTCAGAAATGGAATGACACTTGGTATGTTCATTTCAATTGTACTTTTAAGGCAGTCACTATTGTGCAGCTTTCAAAAACAAAACAAAGTTATAAGATTGAAAACAAATATTACTGGAAATCCACTGTTTAAATCAATAAATGATCACACATACAACTTTTTTGGTAAAAAGTGTCTTATTTGCTCAAGCTGTGACCAAAGATGCAGTTATTACATAACACTACACCAAAATCTTGTTTTAAGGATGAAGTTATTCGGGGATAAACTGTGGAATTAAAAATGGTCAACAAATGCTCTACATGGCACCCTGCTGTAAGTGCTGTAAGTGTGGAACAATGCACACTTCCATCCTCCAAAAGAATATCCCAAACTGTGAATTTAAAACAAGATCAGAAAAGGGTGCCCATACTTGGAATAGTTTTGAGAAGATTGAAACATTTTAGGGAAACTGTTGGGCAACAACAGGAAGTTTCTCTGAACAGTGGAAAACACTGAGCATGCCGAAGAGTCATGAAGAAACCAAACTCGGTCATGCTCATAGGGAGTCTTTTGGAATCCTCCAACATCATCATCCACTTTGCTATGAACTCGTGGCACATTCTTTGCCCTTCAAACTTTCTGGGACATCAATGAATCCATGTCAAGAAACAGAAACTAGGCCATGCTTGCATCAGTTGATAAAGATCCTACAAAACTTGAAAGGGGATTTCGAATGATCTGGGAAGGGAAAGGTTATTATTGAAATTTTTTAAATTACTTAAAAAAACAAAATTTACAAAGCAATTTAGTTGCATTTGAGTCAAAGTTTTAACAGCTCCATGTTGGCAAGCAGCACAGAAGAAAACACCAAAGATTATCATGATTATGTCTGAAATCACACATATTATGATTACAAGCATGACTTACCAATTTACGCCAAAATAAATGACTACTTTCATCCATTTCCAAAAAATAGCTCATGAATCACATCAACATTTTCCTTTGATTTAATCTTATCGGATGATCTTTGTTACAGTATGTTTTGTTTTAACCATATGCTGCCGGGTTTAATTTGAAGTTGCATGACATATTCCCAGGGGATTTTCAAGATTTTCCGTCATCAAATTCTTCAAAAATTCATTACTTTATTTACTGGACGTTCACACCCACACGAATGATTGTCTGGCTGCTACTCTAATCTGACAGACAACATCTATTGACGCCCGAGCATTTCAGCCTGGCCTGCCGGCTTGTAAAGAGAGCCCAGATAGTGTGGTGTTACATAATTTTCTTTTGTTCCCGAAACTGGCCAAGTGCCCTGCTGGCATCTTTTCAAATGCGGACCAGATTAGCGTGCATCAGTATTGTATCGCTCATCCTTGGAGTGTTAGAGCGCTTTTGTCCCCGGTGGTAATCCGCTTGCGCTGAATGCCACAAACAGTGGTATAACCATTCAAAACAAAGATAGATTTCCTCCGCTATTGACAACTGAAAAATGTAGGCAATTTCCAGCAGCCTGGTCTTTTGTTCCGAGTATGGTCTTTTGTTACAAGGCCCAGTTCCCTCTGTCCAATTTTGGGAACCCCGTCTGTGCATATAACGCCACGTCTCCAAAACCAGGCTCCCCGGCAACAAGTGGTTAAACTGATTGTCAGAGCTTTCAATCCAACATGAATACAGTATTTGTAACTTTACAACACAAGTTAAAACAGGGAAACCTTTAGCCTTGAAATGTGGAATCAGTAAGACACTAACTCTTACATGCCAAAGAAATGTGAAGTGCAAACACTTTTTGAACATGTGCTAAAAACGTAACACTGCAGTGCAGTGATATGGAGAATAAAGTTTGCTGGTTCACGTTGCGGTACCAGTTGACTTCCTTTTAACGTTACTTTCTGGAGAAGGAAAAAAAAAATTGTTGCCAACTTCTGTTGCCCTCTACGGTATTGCAATGAGCTAAGATCCTATTGGCTGTATGCAGGGCTTTCAGAGGGTGCTATTCCAGCCAACACTATCAAGCCACGTGAGGGCAAACTTGGAAGGTTATGTGTCATTTATAAGTTCTAAAAAGGTGGAAATTAAAAACCTGTATTTGCTTGAAAAAAATGTAGCTGACATGCCTAGCACTCAAAATTCTTCATCTACCATATCAACATTTTTAAAACTACTTAAGGGTCTGTTGATCGAGCCAACATGACTGAGTGTTTTGACTCACCTGCTTTGGTGGTGGTTTGGGAAACAAACAAGGAAGCTCTTCGCTTGACTGCTGTCTTTGGAGAGTCTGCGTCATCAAACCTGGATGACACACAGGGGTAAAAATGAAGATGTAAACAGTGAAGGTGTGACAAAACCTATACATCCTGGATGTTTGGATAGAATGATTGCCGACCCAAGATTTTGGCCCTGGTACAAGGACGAAACATTTGTCATCTGGCTGCATGGACTGGACAGCTTTTATCTCTTCCTGTGACACCACAATGGGCTTCACAGCAGCATCCAATTTACCATGGAACAAAAAAAAAGACAGCAAGAAGGATGGCAGTCTTACCCACCATGCCCACAGCAGCCCACCCTCCACAGCGCTTCCTTCCATCTCCCCAAGATCAAGTCTCTGTCAACTGGGCCTTGTTCATAGGGTATACAACATCTGCGACAAGGAGCATCTCACCCGAGAACTCCATCACATCATCTCAACACTGCACCAGAATGGATACAAGTCCAGCCATATCAAAACTCAAGACCCAAGATCCAGCCCCAGCCAAAAGGTCTCCTATACCCAAAGCCAACTAGTTAGACCCCTTGATCTATCACCCTTCCCTACTTAGGCATCCTCCACAAGCATGGTATTCGAGTATACCATACAGCACCCATGAAGATACCTCGGTACAGAACCTGCTGACTTCCCACAAGGACTGACCCAATCCACAGCACAAGCTAGGAGTGTACAAGATCCTCTGCCAATGCAGCAAAGTGTACATTGGTGAGACAGCCAGGGAACCTCCCTACCAGACTCAATGAACACTGAGCCCATGGCAAGAAAGGAGAAGTTGACATGTCAGCCATCATCAAGCACTCCCATACCGAAGACCACTAGATCACCTGCAGCCAAGCCGAACTCATCCCCAGCATTGAACACTGGTACCCTCGCCACATCAGGGAGGCCATCAAAATCATTAAGCAAAACAAAGTCCCACAAGGCATCAGTTTCAACATCAGCAAGATCTGGCAACCCATCCTTACATCTCAGCCCATGAGTCTCCTATACCCTTTGCAACCATCGCCCACGGTTCCCTCCATCAGACTGACACACCTCACTGATCATCTAGCATCCCATG